>BHFT01000519.1:21317-60782 GCA_004320025.1 Laticauda laticaudata
CCCCCCCCCCCCCCAATCCCATTGTAGTTGATGATTCCGGGGTTGATTTAATTTTTAAAAATCAGTCAAGATTGTCTTTTGCTCAGACAGTCTCAGGCCTGACGTTCAAATGCATCCATAAGTTTATCTCACTATCCCCAAGAAAGGAGTCAGCCCTTTGGACCAAGACTATTTCAATGGACATAACCCGTTTTTACGATTTCGGCACGGCTGGAGGCCTGCAGGCGCTTGAATGAACTTTGCGATCCGAGGTGCCACCCCTCCTCAACCGTCTCGTCTGACGCGCGTCGACTCGGAAGTAGGCCCGACTGTGTTTGATGGGCCCCCTCCCCTCCCCCTCGACGCGGCGAAGAAACCGTGGCGTCGTCGCGGCTTTGCTTTTGGGATTGCTGGTTGCGACGCTTGTGATCTCTCGGCCCAGCAGATTCGCAGACAACTGACCAGCGAGGGCATGATTTCTGAACCACAGCCCCGACCGTCCCCGCAAGATAAAGCAAACCCCCGTCGTGCGAACGCTAGAACACCCTTGGCTCGAGTGGGTGGGGATTCGGAAGAGGGAGGAAAGGGGGCGGATCGGATCCGAGGAAGGGACCTAACAGGCGGTCGGGCGCTTCAATTTGAGCTAAGCTGGGCTCCGGCTCGGCAAGGGTTAACGCGGCGGCAGTTCCTCTCCGGTGCTCCCCGCAGAGCCTGTTACGGCCTTTCAGCAGACGTCGCTAATGCATCCCGCACCAGCCCCCTCTCGGGCTGCCACTGGGGTTTCCTGCTTGTGCGTCAGGCATTGAGCCGAGCGCGGCAGCTTTCCGGCGGAGCCCCATCGCTGCCTGAAACGGAGCAGAGCTCGGGAACCGACGGAGGCAAGCCAGCCTTCCTCAGCTGAGCCCGGGTTCCTCAGGTGCGACGCTTTGCACTCCGCAGGGAGCCTTGCGGACAACAGGTACGAGGCTGGCGGGAATGGGCGGCCAAGCAGCGAGAGCCGCTGCTGCTCTTGCCGGCTAATGAATGGGCGCGAGGACGCCGGCAGCGCGTGCAGGCCCCACGGGAACTCGAGCGCGACGGTTGGGAGAGGGGCTGGGGACTTGGGGGATGGGGGTGGGGTGGGGTTTGCGCCCAGGCCTCCATATCTCACTCTCCCCTCCCCGGACCGAAGGAAAGGGCAGAGAGAAAGGGAGGGGGGGGGGTTTGCTCTGGACAAAAGGTGGGAGGGGGGAACTGGCAAGGCTCACTCAGCGCAACCCCAGAATGAGGAGAAGGAAGGGCCTCGATCTGGAGCAGCAGCAGCAGCAGCAGCCTCCTTTACCCCTCCTCGCCTTGCGATGTAGGATTTGCTCCCCTTCAGCGTCTGCCCCTTCGGTTGAAGCTTTTGGGGAGGAGAAGGTTGGGGGTGGGGTGGGGTGGCTCCCGGAGTTGAGAAGAGCGGGAGGAGGCATTTAATCCTGGGAAGGGTTTTTCCCTCCCTTCCTGAGAACTGTTTTTTTTTTTTTTAAAAAAAAAAACTTTTGTCTCCCACAAAAGTCCCATGTGGGGTGCTGAGCAAAAGGAGCCATCCCACAGAAGAGGGTGATTCTTGGTGGCTCTTTGAAGGGTGGATGGACAACTTGATTGGCTTTTTTGTTCTAGTGGTGGTTGAGTTTCCTTTTATTTTAATTTTAAAAAAAAAAGATTCTGCAGTTAGGAATAGGTAACTTGCTTCATGCATCCAATTACTAAGCCCCCCCACCCCCTTTTTTTTTTTGGCTTTCCCACAACACCCAGGACCACAAGCTGAGCAGTGATTGTGGATTTGCATAATGTGCTAGACTCCAGTGTAGTTGATAGGTAGTTCTGTGTGTGGTTCAAACATAGACATTACGTTTATTTGGATACCTGGGTTTTTTCCCTGTTTGAAAAATCACTGAGATGAAGATTACCTTCTTGATGAAACACACACATACACAAATTGTCATCCCATCAAATCCAAATTTTCTTCCTGCTTCTTAACCTCACCAGTTTTATTCCCACCAACAGATCTGACAAGGAGAGTCCATAGCTGCCGAGGCACAGCTTAAAAATATGAAAACCCGGCATACATAAATACCAATTCAAAATAACACTTGGAGCTTAGATAGCTTTTCATCTTCAAAGTGCTTTCACACTCATTAGCTGAATCTCTGCATCCCCTGGATGGCGGCTTAACCTGGAATGATTTATATAGAATATCAAAGGGAGTTTTTCTAATGCTGTCTTGCGCTTCTGAATTGTGCTTTGTTCTTCCTTGGCAAGCTCCTGCCTGAAGCTGCGATTTCTTTATGTCAGGAGAGGCTGCACCCCAATTCTAAGAGAAGAAATGGCATAGTGGCTGTGTATACAGGTGATGGGAATGGCCAGGAATTTTCTCCTAGATCAATGATAGTTTAATAGGGATGTTAAAAGAAAGAGGAAACAAGACAGTCAAACTAATTTCCGTCTTCTTTCAAGCAAATAGCTCAATTACAAAATTCCGAGACTGTCTGTGACAAAACAAGATTGAGCTGAGTGACAGTTATATTGCTATTATCCATAGCATGCTATGGAAAAAAGATGAGCACATCCTATGGCATTTTCTAGCATGCCAGTTGCCAAACAGGATGCTGATATGCAGGGGCATTACTGATGATACCATGGAGCAGCACTGGGTATCTAACTTTATTAAGGATTAATTAAGGATTTTTTTTGCACAAAATATTTTTAATAGTTAAGAAAAAATGTATATGGCCACCCAAGTTAATCATGGTGACTTTGGGTGGCTTGAAGAAGTAAAATCCCCAATACAAAATCAACCCGTCCCTTCGCAACAACAATCAAATCACAAAACATCAAATGCTGAGTATTGGTCCAGAATGTCCAATCTTGGTAAAATCATTGTTGTAACAGTGCCTTAATAAAAAGTGGAATTAATTACATAAACCAGGCACATTGGAGAATGTGTAAGCAGAATATGATGATGAAACATAAAAAATAAAAGTGATGCTCTTATTAATGCTGGAAACCACGAAGTAAAAGGCAAACAGCTGGAATGAAAATGCCTCATTTTCCACCCATTGTTTGGAAGAATAATTAAAATCTGGAAGCTAATAGTTAACAGTGAGGTTGTTACAAGGAAACTGAGAGCCAGACTTTTTAAGGGGCTAAGCATTTAATTTAGTAAGACATTTTAAATTAAAATTCCTAAGTGTATTTTGTAGAATTATTGTACAATATTTTGTGGGTTGTTGCTTTATTACTGTGTGCATTTTTATAACTTTAAAACAGTGTGCCTGGGTTGATTTGGGAGGAGATAGCAGGAGTCACAAATTAGCAACAGCTGTTATACATTTTACTCCTCTTTTCAAACATCACTGAAACAACTAAGAATTTCTTCAAAAGATGGCATCTGTTGCCTTCTTTCTGTGCTGGCATTTGAGCTTTGGCACAAGAGCTGTGCCAAATAATCACACTGTCCTGCTGCTGCTCTTAAATTACTCTGGGTATTTCAGAGATGCGTGATTGAGGAAGCAGGTTGACAATAATGCTTGGCTCTTTCTTCCCAGAAAGAGTTGTTTATAAAACAAAGGAACAAATGTGGTGCGTTGGAAGGATGTATCTGTGTAAAGGCTACAGTCAAATAATAATAGTCTGGTTTATATTCCACGTAAGGTTACAGATTGAATACAGCTGTAAAGCTAGGGTTGCCATATCTTGGTGTAAAAATCTAGATTACTAAATGAGAGCAAAGATATATGAGATGCTAACTCTTTGCTGCCATGTACTAGTAGCCTGCAATTTTTCTTAAGATGGCTCAAGTTAAAGTATTTTGACAAAAGAGAAATTTTCTAAATACTACCCTGAAAGTCATGTTGGAAGATGCATGTTAGATTTGCAAATATTATGGATACTTTGGGGCATTTATATAGGTTGAAATTGATGGCAGGGATGAATAGATTTGTTTTGAAGATGTGCAATAGTTTCACTTCCTTCAGGAAATCTAGACGCTGGCTTGGAATTGCTCAGTGAAAACTCCACTCAGAAGCACTATTTCCCCTCTCCCCCCCCCCCTTTGTAAGGTAGCAGAAATTGTCAGAAACCCTATATAGGTAGTTCTCTACTTATGATGACAATGGAGTCCAAAATTTCTGTTGTAAAGTGAGACATTTGTTTTGTCCCATTTTGCAACCTTTCTTGCCACAATTGTTAAGTGGAACATTAAAGTTGTTAACTTAGCAAAAAAAAAAAAGTTAAGTGAATCTGGTTTCTCCATTAACTTTGCTAGTCAGTAGGTCGCAAAAGGGAATTGCATGACCCTGGGGCACTGCAACGGTCATAAATATGAACCAGTTGCCAAGCATTTGTATTTTGATCACATGCTTATGGGACTGCTGCAAAGGTCGTAACTTTGAAAAATGGTCACAAGTCACTTTTTTCAGTGCCGTTGCAACTAATCTTTTCAAAAGGTGCTCTCATAGGACTTATAGATAAGAAAAGGTTGAAGTATACTTGATAATTGAATTTAGTATTGAAGATTGCTAGACTAATAAAATGGTCTGTGTTCTCTAATTTTGATCCGATCAAAGGTTTCAGATAGCTGCCAGAAAACAAACAGGGCAGAGGGTTCCAGTCGCAAAGGTGAAAGGAGTCCCTGTACGTTAATTCTGCTTAGTTGGAGCTGACTTTAGGAGGTGGTGCTTATCTCCATTTCTTTAAGTCATTGAGCCAGTTCAATCCAAAGATGTTTCTGGGGGTCATTTGACCAGTATATCCACATTGCAGCGCAAAGCATATGGCGAAACTCAGAACAATGTTAACTTCTCACCTAAGTGGTACCTATTTATCTATTTGCATTTACATGCTTTCAAACTGCTAAGTTGGCAGGAGCTGAGGCAAGTGACAGCCGCTCATTCTGTCATGCAGTGGTAAGCATTTGAACCGCTGGAGGTCAGACCTCCTTTGGCGTCTTTTAAGCCACGGAGACACTGTGCCTCTGTTTTACGTAGTTGCCACAAAAGAAAAGAATGGTTCCAGTAATGCCTAGATGCAAATAGCTTTGGATGAGGATCTTACCCCATATTGCTGTGTTAGGAGAGAGGGAAAGAACTTGAAAAGAAGTTGCATTAATTAAAATAAAAGATTAAAGAAAACCAGCAAATTGCAGCTGTGGATTGGCTTAGAAATCTACACATTCTGTGTCTGCAAGTCTTTGTGTTGCTCTGGCTTGAGCCTTAAACAAAGCACTTTATAATCCCAGCTGGAAGGCCCCTTTTAAGCTTCTGAATTTACAGCACAGCTGTAGCATTTACCCAATAATAAGCTGATGGTGTTTCTTGGTTTCCCTTTTTTATAGGTATGTTTGCTTGCTCTTTCAGAACTCTGCATTGTTCTTTAAAATTTGGTTAATGGTAACTCTAGAATAAGTATTGTTTCATACATTCTCTTTCCAGCTGAGATTGACTCCTGGTGATTTGATGAACAAGTCTACAATTTTCTTACTGAAGCATGAAAGTTTTGGCATTATCTTCTTTCAGGATAGTCTTCCCCTTTCCGGGCTAGCTACCTGGAATTTCTGCTATCTACTCATCTAAGTATTGATCAGGGCCAACCTTTCTTAGTTTCCAAGTCCCAACTGGGTGCTATTTTCAAACTTAGAGTTGAGAAAGCAGTTGGAGTGCAACACATGGAGGCGGATGAATAAATACTGTACTGCCCTTGGAAGTTCTACATAGATCTCTTTTGGCTGTGATCCATTCTTGGGCCCAGCTTTTCTGTATGCTCTTCAAGAGCAGAGTTTCTATTCAAAAATTGAAAAATGTGTATAATCCTGATAATCTATTTAGAGCTTCCTTAGAAAATCATATGTTTTATTGTATTTTCTCCCATAAATATAGAATCACAGGGCTGGAAGGGATTTTGAAGGTCTTCTAGTCCAACCCCCTACCCAGGGCAGAAATCTTTACAATCATCCTGGACAACAACTTCCACAAATTATTCTTTCTGTCTGCTTATTTGAATATTTAATTAAAGCTCCTGATTTATTCAATATAAAGTAGAAATAATCTCATGGTGGATTGATGTGGGCCGGGCAATAATTTACATTGGAAAATTAAGTTTAACAATCTATACTCGTCAAGAAATAAAATAACTTGAATTTAAGGCATTTCTGAACACCCATGCCAGAAAAATACTATAAAATTATAGGTTTTGTTGTGGGAGAACCTCTGTTTATATGAAAAGTCAAACTGCTGCCAACTAATTGTACACTGTGCTTAGAGTATGTCCCAATTAAAACTTGTAGGAATATTACTTGTGAATCACTTTTTATTACATTACAACTTGCAATTAGTTAATTTGAGTTGGTAATACTTGAATACAATGATACTGAAAAGTTGTGCTTCCAGTACCTAGCCCTCAAAACTTTCTATATCCTAGGAGGTGAATACTAAAGTACATAGATAGAACTGTGATGCTTTAGACTATATAATGATTTCAGTTCCTGTGGTTGATTGTTGCATATAATATGCTGCAGACATAAACAGCAGATTCTACCATAATTCCTTGGGTGACTAAACTTGCTTTTTAAATTTTTATTTGGTGGGACTGCCTGCACATCAGCTAATGAATGGATGTAAAAAGAGGTATTCTGTTGAATGAACCTAGAGAAGAGTGTTTATCTTGCAATAGATATCTTAGTAAGAATGGAAGGGGAATTGACAGGTGGCAGGTCTCTGTGGTGCTATAATCTAATTCTCATCTTTAGAATTACGTACCTTTTATGTGCATATTGCCTTCTGCCAGATGACTCCTAATGCATTTCACTGAATAATACAAACAATAGTAAGATAATATATTACAATATAAGGAAAATAAATACTTAAGCAATAACTTCCATAATGGGAAGGAAGGTATTATTGGTGATCAACTATCTAATTTCAGATAGGGTGGGTATCTGGAGAAGTCTTCACAGTTGACTCAGTGTATGATAGATTATAGGTAGTTCTCAGACTTAATAATAGTTCATTTAATGACTCTTCAAAGTTACAACAGCACTGAAAAAAATGACTTACTGTTTTTCACATTTACAATCATTGTAGTATCCCCTTGATCATGTGATCAAAATTCAGACACTTGGCAACTGATTCATATTTATGATGGTTGTAGTATCCCAGGGTCATGTGATCACCTTTTGTAAACTTTTAACATACAAAGTCAACAGGGAAGCCAGACTTCCTAAACAACTATGTTAATATCTTAACAATTGCGGTGATTCACTGAAAATTGTGGCAAAAATAAGCCTGTAAAATGGAGCAAAATTCACTTAACATGTGTCTCACATAGCAACAGAAATTTTGAGCTTGATTGTGTTCACAATTCAAGGACTATCTGTATTATGGCGGCAGCTATTTCTTTAAGTATTGTTATTCCTAAAAGGAGTAGAATATGAATTTGCAAAGATCAGAAACTGAATTCTGTTCGTTACTCTTCTTTAGGACACATTGTTGGATCTTCTCAATATTTGGCAGTCTAGTAATCATTTTCTGAATGAAGTAGCTTTTAGATAGTCTTCAAGTAATCTGAAATATCAACTGTTAGAATAGTTGGTGATTTATTTATTGAATTATGGATAGCTATGGTCAGATTTACAGACTCCTCACATCTCGGACACAAACTGTTTCAACTCCTTCCCTCAAAATGACGCTATAGAGCATTGCACACCAGAACAGCTAGACACAAGAACAGTTTTTCCCCTGAAAGCCATCACTTTGCTAAACAAATAATTCCCTCAACACAGTTCAACTATTACAAAGTCTGCACTACTATTACTGTTAATCTTCTCATCGCTCCTTATCACCCATCCCCCCCCACTTGTGACTGTATGACTAGAACTTTGTCGCTTGTATTCTTACGATTTATATTGACCGTTTTCTAGTATGATTTGATTGCTTATTGTACCCTATGACTATCATTAAGTGTCATACCTTATGATTCTCGACTCTTGACGAATGTATCTTTTCTTTTATGTATACTGAGAATATTTACACCAAGACAAATTCCTTGTGTGTCCAATCACACTTGGCCAATAAAGCTATCCTATTCTATTCTATTCTATTCTATTCTATTCTATTCTCTCTTTCAGATTGGTCTCATATAGTAAAATATATTTCTTTGCCTCCAATAGCAAAATATTGGACTTAGAGTACCTTCTTACATTACAATGAGGCATAATGTGGTTTGCTTGGTTTTGTTAAATGTATTTTTTGAGAACAATGCTTTAGTTTAATATCTAATCCATCTTGGGTTTGTCAGCACATTATGGATGGCAAAATAATAGCATAGTACAATGTAAAATCATTGTAATTGTGGGGAAATACACTCGGGCTAAAGACTCTTTGAGGAAAATACTTATTTCCAAAACTTCTGTCAAAATTTCTAGATTACTGGTTTAATCCAATCCATTTTTAAATTTCAGATACTGGTTCAGCACTCTCAATCACCTGACTCAGATGTAAGGAGAAAGGTTGGGTATTCTTGTACTTTAAGCATTTTTATTGTTGAAATATTTATATTTAGATGTTCAAACTGTTCAACCATGACATTTACAAAATGTAGTATTCTGTTTTGTTTTTGTTTTCCTTTGTCCACCCCAATCTTTTATCATGTCATATTTTAGATTAAATTTGGAAGGGCTGGCTTATTACTTATCTTTGTACAGTAAGCTATGTATGGAGCCTCCTTTCTGCCAAATTGCTTGAATATAATTCTTCTAATAATAAAGGAAGAAAGGAAAGGATGTGTTCATATGCAGAGAAGAGGCAATAAAAGGTGAAGAGAGAGTGAACTACTCTGTGAATGGGGATAATACATTCTTAGAAATCCTGCTTCTTGCTTTGCAGTCTTTAAAGTATGCATGCAAATAAACTCATTCTCTCTTTTCTTCTATCCCTTGCTTAAATAAGCAAAAACAAAAAAAGAAATATTTATTTCATGTGATAAAATGTTTGCGGTTAATTTGAATGGCTACTTTGGGACTTCTATCTGTGGCTTCTGATTGAGACTAATATCATTAACACTAATATTTATATACCGATTCACAGTGCTTTACAGTCCTCTCTAAGCAGTTTACACATAGCATATTGCCGCCAACAATCTGGGTCCTCGTTTTACTGACCTTGGAAGGATGGAAGGCTGAGTCAACCTCGAAGCGGTTAGGATTGAATTCCTGGCAGTGGAGTGTAGAGTTAGCCTGCAGTATTGCATTCTAACACTGCACCACCACGGCTCATAAACTGCTTACAAACCATAAGCAGAGCTTTTGTAGTTTGTTTAGCTGTTTCTGCTGGTAATAAAAGTAGACCTACTTGGAAATAATTGGATTTAATGGGACATGCATGCTCAACAGAATTTAATAAGCCAGAATACTTTAAAAATTGGTCATTGGAATTGGGCCATGGTAAATTATAGTTTACTTTCAATCTTTGATTGTAGGTAACTGTTTTCTTAACTTGAGAGAGGGTGGTAGAAGGAATAAGGTGATAAGGTATATGAGTGCAGTGTTTAGTTATTACTCTGTTGGCTTTGGTAATAACAGATACAAATAATTAAGCAAGGGCTACTTGCATAGATCTAAATTAGATCTTGTTAGGTTTTATATATATTATATTTTTAGTAGTCATGAATGCTCTGTGGAAAAATACTAAATCTGAGCTTCAGATCTCTGGAAAATCTTTGAGCAATAGTGCTTGTCATATTTCTGATTCAGATTGCATAACCAATTGGATGTTTCGTGTTGATTTTAGGACTTGTGCTTCCAACTTCTCATGCAAGGACAGCCTATTTAAAGCTCATATTTGAGTTTGGAACAAACTATTTCCATGCATCCTCCCCCTTTCTTCATATGTAGGAAATTATGTCATCTATGGACCATAATTTATATCCTATTTCTAAATTTGTGACTTGTACAAATCTTCCAATTTCTTATATTTAGATAAATAGCAAATTGCAATTTATTCCCAAGCATCATTCAAAAATTGATTTTGTACAACTGTTTTTCTCCTCATAACAACCCATGGTCTTGATATTTCACCTGAACTGGTTGACAGTATCTACAATAGTAGTAAAACTCTGGTGTCTGTTTGATACTTTGTAACTTTCATTTGGATGAAATGCTGCATCATAAGGAAAAAGTTTGTCAACAAAGGTACCTCAATGGACTAACTTACAGAATATGTTGGAACAATTACTACCAAGAAAATGAAATTTGGAGATTTTTTGTTGCTTCAGTCCTGCAGTGCATGGTCAGCCGCGTTCACAATGATTCTCATATTCAACAGCTGAAAACTTCCCACAAGAAGAAATCATGAAGGAACTGGTAATTGCCAACACTCTTGTGCTCCTTGCCACATTCCCACTAACAATGTCTTTGGAGAGTCAATGGAGAGATGGTCTAGTCCAGGGGTGTCAAACTGAATTTCTTCGAGGGCCGGATCAGCATTGTTGGTCTCCATGGGCCGGCCAGGAAGGGGAGGTGGAGGTGGTATGGATGCCTCCTGCAGCACTTTGCTGTCCAAAATGGGGCATGGGGCCCCATGGGGCACCCCCCAGCCCCAGCCCCATTTTGGGGCTGCCAGAGGCACTCTGGGCTGATCCTTTGCTGTTTCCAGGTTGGCCCCATGGGCTAGTTTTAAGCACCCTGCGGACAGCATACAGCCCACTGGCCTTGAGTTTGACATCCCTGGTCTAGTCCCTCTCTGTTAGCACGTTCTGTACTGGCCACTCATGCACTCACTCCCCTACTTGGCGATAGCCACTTATTCTGTATGCTGGGGAAGGAGAGAGGGATGGAGGAAAGTAGCGAAAGAAGAACAGAAGGAGAAAGGACAGAAGGAGAAAAGAAGGAACAGGGAGATGCCCTTACCTGGTTACTGAGAAGGGGTAGCTCATTAGTGAGATGGGCAGCATATCAATTTAATAAAAAAGTGGTGTGATTTTCCATGAACTTCACAGTCTTTGCAGAGTTTTGGTTACAAATAGGAAAATAAACAATATGATGATTATATATTTCATCAGCTTGGAAAATAAATTATTGTATTCCAGTTGATTCTTGATTTTCTCCCTTTAAAAAAAGAGTATTCAGCAACTGTAACAATAAGATTGTGGCTTCTCAGCTGCATTGCAAAGGGTGTTTGAAAAGGAATTAAAAGTGAGGAAATATGTGTTCTTTGATTCTTCAGAAGAAATTCATTCAGGATACCAAACAACAGTGCAATTGTTCGGAATTCTGTAGAAGCATAGACATTCAAGGAATACCCTGATATCATTAGTCATTCTCTTGCATTCTTTGTAAAAGGCTAACAGTCTGTTCATCGAACCTGTTTTGTAATCAATTCGTTAATAGTGTCGTTTCACTAATTGTTTTTTATTTTTGTGTTTTCTTTGGATCAGTTCATTGCACTGCTTATAATCTAGCTGGTTTAATTTGGATATAGT
This sequence comes from Laticauda laticaudata, assembly GCA_004320025.1. Classification (NCBI taxonomy): domain Eukaryota; kingdom Metazoa; phylum Chordata; class Lepidosauria; order Squamata; family Elapidae; genus Laticauda; species Laticauda laticaudata. The sequence goes on from BHFT01000519.1 coordinate 32,790, forward strand.
AGTGCTAAAGTTATTCTGCATTAACTGCATTAAGATACATTCATTGGTAATGAATCATACATGAAAGAAATAAAGTCAGCAGATATTCTTTGATTCTTTCTACTGTAGGAATAAAAAACCTGTTGAATCCTCCTTGACCCAAAATGCTATAATTGAAGGGGTAGGCTCACTTTTGGGACAGGTTACAATGAGGGCCTACTACTGAGAGAAGGCCAGTCTTCTGTTTTATGGCTCTCATATCTCTTGATGGTGGCACTTTGAGTTGGGCCTCTTTATGTCCGTAACCATAAGCAAAAGAGACAGTGGGGATAAGGACTAGGGTTTTTTTTAGTTTACTGTCATTGCACATCGTACAACGAAATCAAACACCATCTTCAATGCATATCATGACCATGAAAATAAACACAAACACACCTCCTTCACCCTTCACACATTGAACCGGAAACCCCCGACACCACACCAACACTGCATTATACAGCAGAATTCAAAAGAGCTACTGCCCTGGGATAGAAGCTGTTTTTCAGCCTATTTGTCCTTGTTTTTATTCTGTACCGTCTGCCAGATGGTAATAGTTCAAAAAAAGGGTTCCCAGGATGAGATGGATCTTTAAGAATGTTTTGAACTTTCTTAAGGCAGAGGGAGCTATAAAGCTCTTCCAAAGAGGGGAGAGGGCAACCAATGATCTTCTGGGCAATGACATTAACCCTCTTGAGTGCTTTCCTATCTGCCACTGTGCAATTGGCAAACCATACAGAGATGCAGTATGTTAAAATGCTCTCTATGGTGCAGCAGGAGAAGGTCATCAGCAGTTTCTCATTCAGTTGTTGTTTTCTGAGAAGCCTCAGGTAGTATTATCTCTGCTGGGCCCTTTTGACCAGGGCTGCAATGTGGGCACCTCAGGTCAGATCCTCTTTTAGGGTAACACCCAGAAACTTAAAACTGGCCACTTGCTCCACTCGGTCTCCATTGACAAGCAAGGGCTCGATGTCTGAATTGTTCCTTCTATAATCCACTACAAGCTCCTTGGTCTTATTGGTGTTGAGGACCAAGTTATTGTCTCCACACCATGAAAGCAACTCGTCCACCTCATCTCAGTAGGCAGACTCATTCCCCCCGGAAATAAGTCCCACCACTGTCATATCATCTGCAAATTTAGTAATAGTATTACTAGTGTGAGAACTCACATCAAAAAATTTAAATCCAGCATCAGCAGTAGAAGTTCCTGTCTGTCTGTCTGTCTGTCTGTCTCTACAAATCCCTAAGGGAAAGGTGAGGTATAAATCTAACAAATAAAAATGACTGCCTTTGCCCCAATGTATGGACCTTTTGGGACATAAGCAGTACTTTGATTTGGGGTTAAAAACATTTTGCTAAGTGACTACAAAAATCTCTGACTTGCTCTCCAATAAATCAGCCCAGTGTTCTCACTGCAGGCCAGAATGACCGGGCTCAAATTATCCTACGTTGGACACATTTTATGCAAAAACTTAGTTCTCTAGAGAAAGCTCAAAATGCTGGGGAAGGTGGAAGGAAATAGAGGAAAAGGGTGTTCAGCAAGAAGATGGATGGACAGTTGTTGGAGATTGGCTGAGCCAGGGGGAGGAATCAAATGGATAATTAGTTTGGAATCCCCACATGGTCACAAGAGAGTAAAGTCTGACCTTCCTCCCCACTTGAATACGGTTGAACTTTATCTAGCCTGACCCAGGAGCAAACCACCACTCTGACAAAAAATCCTGTGCTGTGGGCTTGAGCAATAAAATAGCTAATTGAACTCAATGTGTGGATGTGATTGTTCACACTTGACAAGAGTGATTATAATAGACACGGTTACTAGTAATTCCATACTTATAGACAGATAGTAGATAGCCCCATTCCTATTATTTATGATACATAATTTGAAGGAATGGAAGAAACAGGAGCAGGATTCCAGGAACTAAAAGACTGAAAACTATTTAAACTCAGCCAAACTGAAAAACTAGTTAAACTGGTGTTCTTGAATTTAAGCCATTTAAGTAATAATAACTTCAGAAACAATAACTTTAATTCATGCAGATTTTTAAAATATTGGTTTATTGTGTAAAAAACCAGGGTACAGTCCCTAAGCGAGTAGCCTCCAACTTTTGGGGCACCAAGGACCGGTTCCATGGAGAGAGATTTTTCTGCCAACTCAAGAGGACATGGTTTCACATGCTGCCTGCATCCTGTGGGTGGGGGTTTGCTTGCTTGTGCAGCCCGGTTTCTGGCAGGCTGCAGCCCAGTGCCACCCCATGGATGGGGGTTGGGGAGCCCTGCCCTAAGCAATTCTTTTGCAAGCTCTACAGTAGCTTATGTGGTCCTCCAGATATTCTTGTCGCCACAACTTCTGACATTCTTCACCCTCAAACATGTTGGCTAGAACTGATGGGATTTGCAATCCTTTAAAGGCACTGTGGGTTTCCCAAGCCCGAACTATGATTCTAAGTACCGTATCTTTGTCCTTTGTTGGTCTGTCTGCAATTTTAGTTATCCAAATAAAAATAGTAAAAATGTTCTCTCTTAACAGCAGTTGTCTAATGCAATAATTAGCTATTTTGTGTGGGGAAAGGGGTTTTCAACCTAAGGTCCATTTTTAATGCAAATTTGCAACAAGTGCTCTATTTTAGCTTTTTCCCCAACAAAGAAAATGGTGGCAGAGTTGTAGTCAGGCTGATGTGTACATGCCAATGTTTAAGCCTTACCAGTATTACTACTGCTGCTTCTACTACCATATTCCAATGTTCCCAAAGCTATGCCTTTTAAATATTATTACAGGTTGTCTCAACTTATGACCATAAGCGTGTCCAGTATTATGGTTATAAGTTGAGGTGGTTGTTAAGTGGGTCGTCATGTTACCATGCTTGATAGTATGACCTTTTTTAGTCCTTGTTAAACTAACACTGGAGTCATGAAGTCCAATTGAGGTTTTTGTATGGAAAACTGGAATTGAATGCTGCAAACAGCCATAAATGTGAGCCCATTGCCAAGAACCCAAAATGCAATCCACATGACCATTCAAGGATTTGTGGCGTCATCAGAACTTCAAAAGGAGGTTGTAAGTAGCTCTGGAGAGTTTTATGTTCAATTTGAATGGTCATAAAGCAACCAGGATGGTTCTTAAGTGAGGACTACCTGTATGTTGAGTGTTTTAATTCCCAGAGTTTCCTGTCAGCATGAGATTTCAAAAAGTTATAAACCAAAATACATCTGAAGGTAACTAGCTGCGGGAATCCAACTGTTACAATTCAATGACATACATTGCAAATGTTCTATTACATTTTTGGAAACTCTATTTAAGGCTTAACAAATCTGTGACAAATTATGTTGAATGTGTACTCTTAAAATTATAAAGTTGATATACCAGATCACAGGAAAGTCTGATTATTCTAGTTGTTTGGTCTCTCTAAGCAGGAGGTTGACAGGATGCTCTGTCTGCTAACTGAAGATACACTAGCATTAACTTTTAAGGCATATTTTTTTATAATAGCTATGGATAGACAAATATTTTCCCCTTTTAATGTGTTTGCCTGCTTGTCTTTCTCTTTTTTTGTAATTTGTCACAGATTCTATAGTCAAAATAATGTCCTTAGACATTTCCTTATATAGCCTGTCAGGTCTGACACAAATGACACTCCTTTAAAGGGAGTTGTCCATGTAACTGGATCGGTAATGTTGATGCTAGTAGGTCATTCTGCTTTTAGTGTAATTGGCTGACACAACATGTGTCCCCACAGACCATCATGAAGCTATATTAAGGTTTAGCAGGAAGTGATTTAGTGACTGTATTGGTTGGCTTATTACCTAGGAATTGTTGACCAGTTCCTAGTTCGTATCTTTGCTTTATTCTCTGCCTTGTAGTTTTTATATTTCGTACCTGTTAGATGTCAGCTAATTTTTGCCTGTCTTTTTTTCATCCTTGTGGGCATTTCCTGTGCTTTCTCCCAAATTCTGATAAGTATTTATGTTGGCATGTTTCTGTAAACCCAGCCCAACTGTCCTTTATATGTATCTATATGGCCTAGCCCATTTCCTATCGTCCTGTTTGTTTGTCCTTCATCTTTTCCCACTGATTTCTTGGCTTAAAGTAAATGTTGGTGTGATTGGATAACTGTCAACTACAAAACTGAATTTTATAACTAAAGTGGTAGAAATATACTTAAGTATGATTTACTTGTAATGTCAGTTACTGACGCACTATTAGTGTACAACTTCCTAAATGTATACCATCTGTGTATATTGATTAGATCAACATAAGACCCTTTGCCTACTAGTTATGATGATCTCTTTAATTTTATTGGGATCTCTTTTTTCAGTATGCGGAAGGCACGGATATAACATGAAAAGGTTAGGGATTTACTTTATTCTAGAAACTTCCTAGATGGACATTGTTGTAGAAGCAATATGAATTGTGTCCATTCAAATTGTTAAAAATTTATTTCGGGATCTTGTGAGCCAGATCTGTTCTGAATATATTCCTGAGGCAGTTGTTCTCAGCATAGTATCACTGGCTGCAATTCCATCCTGTTAAAATGGTGGAACTACACAAAACTGTGCCAGTGATGAAACCCTTCTTGAAATCAGTTAAATAGTCTCAGTTGGAAATGATAAGAGGAGTTATTAAAAGTCTCTGCTATGTACACATTTTATATTCACCCGTCATAAGTCAGTCACTCATGGTTTGAATCAACTATAGTTGACTGGATTCATACAATCCTAAATTGTAAGTGATGGTGTACAAATCATAGCTGGTTGACACACTATCCAAAACCAAAATCAAATCAAATAAATTGTAGCTAAGATTACAGTTTCTCTTTTAGCACGTTTGTAAGAACCAAAATTAATAGAATATCAGGATTCATTAAGTTCTATCAAAATGCATTTGAATAATCTGATCTTTTTCTACTTTTGGCTCATATTCTCAAAAGTTTTTTCAAAGAGAGTGGCAGATGATACAAAATATAACATGTTTTAATACAGAACTATTGTATTGGTTTTAATATATTTTCCTATTTTATTGGAATGGCATTTTGAAGAAAAATGTCAAACATTTAAAACAATTGGAAAAATAAATATCCTCTATAAATATAATCCACCTTATTAAAAATACACTTTGATAAAATTACAATTTGGGTAATTTGCTCTGGAATATTTATAAATTAGATACTTACAAAATAGGTTCAGTAAATAAGTATATATTTACAGCATACTTTTATTGTGTGAATATTTATAAAAAGCTTGATTTTTATTTAATCAGCATTGCATGTACTACAAAAGGCAGATGCTTGTTCTTTTTATAGAACATGCTTAATTTATTTTGAATGAATTTTGAATGAAGATGGGTTAGAAAGAACTTTCTGAATTCTACTTATTAATGTCCCATCAGAATAGTTGATTGGTTAGTGAATAGTTTATTTTTTAAAAATAACTTTACAAAATGGATAAATTGACTGTTTTCTAATATATTGATAACTATGGCCATTAATAGCAATGGCTGGGCAGCAAAATCTATGACTGGACCATGGACTTAGACTACAGAAAAACATTCTAGTATTGAAAAATGGCAAAAATGAAGTCTCAAGAGGCTGGGCTTGAAAAGTTAGATCTTCAGTTATGGAACTGGATGGTATTTTCTATTTAATTGTAGTGATTGTATACCCTCTTAAGTGCTTATGTAAACATAAAGACTAATTATAAATTTAATAATATACAAAATAAGGGTACAGTTGTTTCATCTAGTTGTCCCATTGTTGCTCTTCAGATGTATTAGCTTACAGATGCCATCATCTCCAGCCCAGCTCTAGTTTATCTGGAGAGTCATGGGGGCTTGATTTAATCTGTTGAATGTGAAAAGCAATATGTTTTTTCTGACACTTATAAGAACAAAGGATAGCAGTTGAACAGATAAATATATAGGATTTTGATTATCATAATTCTTTGCTTTGAATTTTGGAATTCATGGACAAGGAAGGTTCCCCTGCTTGCTTAAGATTGCTAATATTTAAATCTGGGATTAATATTTTTCTGTTTCACTCAAATTTCTTTGTGATCCATAATACATATATTAACTGATAAAGTTTCTTTGAGTCCATCGAACATTTTGATAGTTTCTGCAATGCCTCAGCAGGTGACAATACTTGGCTAAACTTGATTGAGCTTGAAAATGTGAAGAAGGCCACACTGGTTGATACTTAAATGGAAAAATTGGGAAATTCTAAAACTGCAGGCAGGATGGGGGCACATAAAAAACTTGGGAGAAAGTAGTGGAGAGTCATTTCCGTACTGTTGCCAAGCAAAGATGGGCATGTCAAAGTAACTGGCAGCAGTTCAGCTTGACTTATGGGTATATTTTTGTCAAAGATGAAACCATAAGTGTAAGCTAAGAATTTTCTGGAAAAAGTGATCAAGTGTATTAGTGGAAGCATGATACTTCCCAACGTGCACAAGTGGAAGAGCAAAAGCATATTCCTGCTACTGGCAAGAACGGGCAGAATATGTTTTATGTCTCCCTTCAGTTCATCTATAAAGCAAGGACTTGGCTATTCCATTTTTTTCTTTGAAATATGCAAATGAGCATAGATCATTCAATCTTCTGTTGTATTCTGAATATTGTAACTTCCTTGCAATTCACAGGTGCTTTTGCACAGTGGTGGGATTCAAAAGTTCCCACCACTGGTCCTGTGGGTGTGGCTTGGTGGGCGTGGCTACAGGGGTGAGATCGCACAACTTGCACAACTTGCACGATCGCATGCGTGCCAAACGTGCGTTTTGCTCATGCATTAAAACTGTAAAAACTAAGCTACTGCGCCTCTCAGCTGTTTAGCACAGCAATCCTGTCATGCCCCTGGTGGAGTCTGATTCTGAGGAAGAGGAAGGACAGCCAACAGGGAGTGGGAGTGTGGTTCCAGAGGTGGTGGAGGAAGCTGGGGAAGAGCAGAGGCCGGCTGAGCAGTCAGAGGAGGCCTATTCCCTGTCTATCCTAGGTCATGCAGGGAGGAGAGGATCAGGGAAAAGCAAGGTCTACTCAAGAGGAGATTACCATGATCATCCTCGTGGCTTGCAGGTGGGAGCTATGTATATAAGTTTTCAACTACATAATTAGAATTGCTGGAGTCAATTAGTGTTTTCCTTGAAAGAGGTTTATCTTTGCTGGCGTTCTTCCCATGGACTTTTCTCAGTTATTTTCCTGGAGTTTATGATTAGTTATCTCNATCTTTGCTGGCGTTCTTCCCATGGACTTTTCTCAGTTATTTTCCTGGAGTTTATGATTAGTTATCTCGGCTTGCTTTAGAATTCTCATCAATGTAGTTTATTTTGGTTTCCTGTTTGCCTCATTATTTACTTTTGTGACTTTAAACTGTGCCGAATAAAACAGTGAAGTTAAGTTGAAGGCCTTACCAGACTTTAATATATGTTTTGGGTTTTGGGTTATTTTGGGAGGGTCATCACAAATCCGCTCTTCCGAGCCAAACAGCTGAGAGGTTAAAAAAGACCTAGGAGCAGAGGTGGGCCCAACTGTAGAGCGTCGGAGAGACTTGGAGCAAATTGGTTCTCTGCCAGCTGATCTTCAGCGCTACCGGTACACCAGAACTGGGCCGAACTGGTGGAATACAACCACTGCTTTTGCGTTATGATGGTTTCTCCGTTCTCCATATGATAGTGTTCTGTGTTTACCACTATAAGTATATCTTACAGTACTTACTCTTTTCTTGTTGTCCTCCATCACATCTTTGAAATTATCCACCAGAGAAATTGTATGGCCCGTCAGGCAAATAACTTTCACTGAGCTGCTTGCTGGTCATATATCCTGTAGAAAAAAAATTCAGCACAGCTTTTTACATTTTTCAAAAGACCTTTAATCTCATCCCATGCTGAACTGAATTAGTGAGAAGTCAGTCCCATTAGTGGAGTGAGGGTTTACTTCCATACTTCCATTTCAGTGGTATCTAATGAACACGCATTTCCTTTTAATTAAGCAACATGAATGACACATAATTCATTGACCCCAAGGAACAACCACAGTTTTTTGTTCTCTATCTCTTTGTCCATGGAGCCAGGAAGGATGACCTTGTACTCCTGTGCCTTCCAGACAGAATTGTGACTGTTGTCTTACTTACAAGCAGTCTTACTTATTTCTGTGAATGTGTGTGTATGAGTTGGAAAGAGAAACAGAAATGGGTTCCTTGTCTCTAAACTGAAATACAGCTACAATATTAAAGGACTTGCATAATAATCCAAAGTTTTAAACTATGCTCCAAAGCTGTTTAATGGCTCTATTTATCTATCAATCAACATGTTTAAAGTGCTGAAATAATACTTAATGTGTATTTTAAAATGGTGGAAATTGATTTTAAATCCAATTCATCCAGAGTTTATATGCTGCTTATTGTTAATTGCTGGATATCTGCTGATTTCTTTGCGTAAATTAGAGGTCAAGTTATATATTCCACTTTATTTGTTTAGTTGTTTACTTTTCAATTTTCTTGTTTTGTATAACTGGCTTTGGCCTTTTCTTGTGTAAATTATTTTTCAGATAAGCAGCATGCAATGAGTTTATTTTGAAAATAGTATGTAAAGGATTGCAGTCTTAGCATAACAATGTGTTGTGGACTCTGCATCAAAATGGAAGATAGTGAACAATGATCTGCCATACCAGTGCTAAATTTTGCTCTCTTGTACAATATAAGACACAGCATTGTTTTTTTTTTAAAAATCTGCCAGCATTTACTAGCTAAATAAAGTTGGTTTATTTGCAAAAGCATGTTATGACTTTTACACAATTAAATACCTACTCTTTTCAGACCCAGAGTAATGACATTTTATAGAGATTATGGGCAGATTTCCCATCTCCAAACTGTAGAACAAACACTGCACATTTTTCGTATTCTGAAACAATAGAGCTGTGGGATGCAGGCTTCTGTTATCTTTGTATATCAGGGAGATGAAGATGGGGAGAATGTTGCATTTTGTCTGTCAGGATGTTTGCATGTGAACCTGCTTCCCAAAGGAGTTAAGAGACTTCTTGAGAGTGTAATGAAGCTGGTGCCAATGAAAAGCAATCATGTGAAAGAAAGATATGGGGGGAAGGGCTGGGAAACATGAAGGCAGTTAAAGCTTCTCTTGCTACCCTCACCCCCCCCCCCCTTTTGCTTTGTGGCCTTCTCTTGGCGGTCTCTNCCCCCCCCCCCCCTTTTGCTTTGTGGCCTTCTCTTGGCGGTCTCTCATTACTTGTCTGAATAGAGGAAGCGGATCAAGTTATTCTAAAGTTCAGATCAGCTAAGGAGACATCTGAGAGTGGCCTGTGGTTCCAATGCACAGAATGTTTATGAGACAAGGGCATGGCCGGCTTCTGTATTGTATTGTTCTGCTGCAAAAGCCAGCGACAGCCCTGACAGGGTCTGAAGGGATGAATCGATACCAATGATGCATTTAGCACATGACAGCTGGTTGGCTAGCTTTGGAATGGGTGTCTCACTGTCAGTTGCCAAGTGCAGTTGCAGACTTTTCTTTCTCCTGGGGGGGGGAGGGGAGATCATTTGAAAATCAATGCAGGGCATTAAAGGGCTTCCTTGAAATACAAGAATTCAGCTTCCCCCTCCCCCAGTAGTGACTGAAAGGCGGTTCCTGAGAGCTACAGCTGCTTAGATTTCTGAAGATCAGTTCCCTCTTTGTTTTAATGTCCTGTTTCCAAATACCAGGGTCCCAAGTGCTGCAACTTTGACCTCCTTTTGTATGGGTGTATGTCTGATCTACATCAGATAAAATCAGACAAGACATATTCTAATTGAAATCTCATCATTTCTTTTTCCTTGTAATGGTGTATATATTTTTCCTCTAGACCTTTACCATTACATGACTAGAAGGTTCTTTTGGAATTGAAGACCAGGACATAATTAGACTTAGTAAAGAAAGAGCAGAATTTGAAAGGTTTAAACAACCTAGAACTAAGTTGTAATGAAAGTAGCTTCATAAGCTTGTGATATCTATTCTCGCACAACCTGAGACTTTATGAATAAAGATCTGGTGTTTGTCTTCCTCACTTTCTGAAAAAGTGCCCAAAACAGACACTGGAAAATGTGAAATTAAGGTCCCCATGGATTGTGCTTTTAGCCAATTCCTCTTACTGAGTTCATTTAAGAGATATTTTAAAATATTTAAGAATGTGAGCACCATGAATCCAGATTACATAGTTTTGAAGCAATATATTTTATCCAATACTTGTTTATTTCAGTTTCTATTACTGACACCTTCCTATAGGCAAGCATTTCTAAATTGGATGACAAATACACTCTTTTCTTTTTGGATGTCTTTTCTAAGTCACTGAGCAAAAACCACAGTTTGTCATTTCTCTCTACATATCAAGAGTGTCAAGCTTGCAGCCCGCAGGATGGATGAATCATGTGTTGGCCCGGCCCTGCCCAGTTTAGTGAAGGGGGGGGAAATCCCAATACATCACGTGACACAGCCATGACAACACGAGTTTGACACCCCTATTTTATATGTTCAAAATCATTTTCTTTCTATGTGTATAGTAGTAGTTTTTTCTAAGGTGTAGTTCTTTTTAAGGTATATAGAAATAGTAGTTAGTCCTTATTGTTTATAGGATGTTATATAATAGTTTCTGTTCCTTTTCCTTTTCTGAGTTAGAAAGAATATGGATTTATTAAGGGTCATTTAATGTCAAGACTTTTTTTTTTTAAAAACCCATTTCATGTTTGAAGACTTTATAAACTACAGATGTGTTCCAGGTAGTCCTCAGCTTATGGCCACAATTGGACCTGGACCTTCTGTTGTAAAGCACTACAGCTATTAAGTGAGCCATCAGATGACTGCCCAATGCTAGATCTTTTTTGCCATGGTTGTTGAGCAAATTCACCTTCTTCCACTGAATTTGCTTGTCCAAAGCTGGCTGGGAAGGTTGCAAACAGCGATCACATGACCTTGGGATGCTGCCACTGTTGTAAATACATGCCGGTTGCCAAGTCGCCAGATCCCGATCACATGACTATTGGGACAAGGACTATCTGTAAATGTTTAGTTTGAATTATCTGGGCAGTTTTCACATCCTCAGAAAAAAATGCATCTACCTGGTAGATAAGGAAGGAAGATTAGAGACTCTGTCCCCCATATATCAGTATCTAATGACCTTGTTGGAATGTCTTAGAGAAATAGCTAAATACATCCTCTGCTCATGTCTTCTATCCATCCAGTAGCCTATCTATGATGGCCACTTCTTTCATCAGCAGTTTGCCTATTGCTAGCCAGTTCCCTTTTTTCTTATAGCACATGTTCCCCCCCAAACTGACTCAGTGTTCCAGAGGCACTAAATATGCCCAGTTCTCCTTGAAATGTCTTTTGAGGAGGGAATATGTTTCCCCTCCCCTCTTTCCCTTTATAGCTTTAGAAATCTTGGGGAAGTCCAAAGTTTGCTAACATTTCTCCCTTGTGCAGAAATGGTGCAGTTAATCTCTGAAAAATGCATTACCAAAGAAAATTATGGCTAATAGTTACCTTTGTTTTGATACCCTAAGAAGTTCCTTTAGATGTAATATTTATTAATATTTTGTAAGCTTTATTATTAAAATAGCTTCTGTTTTATAGCTATTGTGCAGCTGTAGTTGATGTTCTTGTATTTGTAGAGTAATGAACATTTTCACTTCTAAACTGTAATCAATACTTTAATTCTCTTGAGTTTAGAGGAATTATTTAGGCACCTAAAAAGTTATTTTCATCTTGGGCGAATTATATTGGGGCTGATACCTAGTTAAATAACTTTAGACTGAATTGTCAAAATTTCTGGTTGGGTTATTTTGTTTATCTTTTATTTAATTTGACTTTAGCACTGCCCGACTCCAGCCTGACTCTGAGCAGCTCACCATATAAAAACCACACACAAATACAATAAGACGAATAAAAATACAGTAAAGGGAAATAAGTAAAATGATAAATCCAGACATTTAACCTCAAAACATATACAACATATACAAACACATCTAGCAAAGTGTTCCATCCACCCTGCCATGAGGCCTGGAAGAACAGCCATGGCTTTAAGAACTTCTGGAATACCATTAGTGTGGCGGCCATTTGAATCTCATTGAGGGCAGTGCCATAACAGAATATATCCTTCCTGGATCTAAAAGATGAGATTGTTTGATCAGGTAGGCTAGATCAGCGCTCTCCAACCTTGGAACTTTAAAAGTAATGGACTTCCAACTCCTAGAACTCTGAGAGCTGAAGTGTACAAGTCTTAAAGTTGTCAAGGTTGGAGACTTCTGGGCTAGATTACATCTACTCTGCCACTTCTTAACAGTCAGTCATATTATACAGGAGATGAGCAATCCCACAGATAACTGGTCCCAATGCCGTGTGGCACTTAACCACTGCCTTGAATCAGTATATCTTTATTAAAATATATTTCCATGAGAAGTGCTGCAATAGTTTGAAGTATTAAAATAACTTTTTAAAAAAATGATACATTGCTGCAAAGGACATCTTAATGTAGTGGTTGCCAACTAGTGGGCCAGGGACCATTGGTGGTCCATGAGAAAACTTTGGTGGTCCGCAGAGAAATGTCACCCTCAAAGCAATTAATCCAGGCTGCGCGGGAACACAAGACTGTGCCGCCCACATGGCCCATGGGAACACAAGGCTTGTGTCGCTTGCATTGCGAACAACATGTAGTGAGGGGAGGGGGGAAAGAGTGGAGGGGGGACTTGCCCCACATGCCTGGCCTGGCCACTGGGCTGCTTCTTTCTGCTTCTTTCTTCTTCTGCTTTTGGCTGCACTCAAGGAAAGCAGCAAAAGTCTTTTTTTCTCTCCCCCAAACTCCAGCAGAAATGAGTCTTTGGGACCCTGCAAGGCATCCTGCTCCAAGAGGCTGTGCCGGCACGACAGGTCTCACAAAAAAACTCATTTCTGGCGGAGTTTGGGGAAGCAGCTTTTGCTGCTTTCCTTGCATGAAGCCAAAAGTCTCTCTGTCTCTCTCCCCATGAGAACGGAGTTGGAAACAGTATCCTGCAATCCCAAATAAATAATGATTGATCAGTAGGAAAATGAGGTGGGGAATTTTCCTGCAGACTTTTTTTGGGATTTTCCCAGGGTCTCTGGTCTGTGAGATTTAAAGTTATGAGTTTGGTGGTCCCTGAGGTCCAAAAGGTTTGTGACCCCTGTCTGAATGGATTCATTTGGCCTAGTTTATGTTCCAAAACAGTTTAGGAAATAGGACAGTAACCACTAGCTCCACCTCCAGCATAATTTGAACTCCCCCTCCCTTATTTTACTACAGTTTGAAGAAGAAGCATTTTATAAATTTGTATAGCTCATTGGAGAGGTCAAGTTAGAAACAATCCAAGAAGGAGAGAATAAGGAGGAGACGGAAGGAAGAAGATTAAGAACATACCCGCAAAGAGAGACCAGAATTAATAGAAGACAGATAATATCCCACAAGTAGAAAGATGGAAATGAAGAAACAATCCATTCTTTAGGCTTCTATTATCTTATCATGCATAGAAGGTATAGTAGATAGGACTGAGGGAGATCTGGTTGAACCAATTGGCCTAATCCTGATTTCTTATTTGGCAGGAAAGCCAGAGATGAATAGTGAAGAACATAAGAAATTAATTTGTCCTCCTTGTGTTGGAAGAAATAATGATATGTGTGCTTTTGTAACTTCTGTTAAAATATTTTACAATTTTAGAAAACTTTAACCTGATCATTTGGAATATCTTAACTAAAATGCCTTAATTATACTTCAATTATTTATTCAGCTATCTCTTTAATTTCAAAATAAGTTAATATAATTATATTTACTTTCTTTTCTCCTCATGAGGAAAAAACATCTTGATGAGAACAGTTCCACCTGAGCAAGATACATACATTTTTCTCACATTGATGCTGGAACTGATAGCAAAAATTGGCTGAAAATTGGGGAATGAAGTAAGGAAACAGATTCATGCTGGGAAAGGTGCTGTAAATAGCAGGACTGGAAATAATTGTCAGCAAATTTAGAAATAGAAGTTTTGTTCAAACATATTCCACTTTGACTTATTTTTTCCATAATTGAACAATAACTTTGTGATTTTCTTTTTCCAAGATGACCTGAAATGTGCTGTACCAATGTTTTAAAGAAATAAGGATTATGTATACTTCTCTTCTAATAGAAAATACTTCAGGGGTATTCAGTCAGTTGCTTAGAGCTCAAGAAGCCAATTTACTCTTTACTCTGCTCTCACTTTTTGTTTTCTTTTTTTAATTGACACTCAACATTTAGAGGCTGTTGTATACATTTTGTCTTGGGTGTTTTTGTTTTCTTGTTTGTTTAATATTTCAGATCACTGGAGGATCCTGAATTTGCCTTCTTGTTTTTTAGTTCTCCAGGCTCAAGTTCCTTCTTTCTAAGAGCAAACTTTTGAAGAAGGAAGGAATGATATGAACATCAATATTCATAGTTAAATCTTGGCACAACTAATAGTGGCAAGGTAGGATGCATTCCCTGAGATTTTTGCCAGGGTTTGAAAGGCAGAATGCTAATCCTATTCATTCTGAAAGCATTTGCTTATTCCTGGGCCTTGTATTCATGTGTTGGGCTAACATGGAATTAGGTTTTAGCTGAGCCAGCAGGAGTGTATGGAAGGGGATAAAGATCTGTGCTAAGTAAAATAGAAGGCAGATGAGACAAAAGGATAGAGGGACTAAATGCTCTTATTTACATATAGTACAGATAAGGACAATTACAGCCAGGACAAGACAAATTTGCAATTATCTTTTCAGGAAAAAGAAAGGTCATATGGTAAAAGTAAATTAGAATAGTAGATAAAATAATGAAATAATGTTTACATTTCATATGAAATCAATGCCTTCTTAAATAGTAGAAAATGCCAATCTAGTTTCTTAAGAGAGTCTCTGTGGATTTTACTCAACTAGTTATTGCCAACTATAGGGGACACGATGTTCATCTCCAATTCAAGGCCATTGAGCCAGTGCTGTCCAAAGACATTTCTGCAGTCATATTGCCAGCATGATGTCACAAAGAACTGTCATCTTCCCACTAAAGTGGTACCTATTTATTTACTCACATTTGCATGCTTTTGAACTGCTAGGTTGGTAGGAGCTGGGCTGAGTTGGGAGCTCACCCCATTGTATGGTGCTTGGGTCTCAAACTGGGCTTCTGGATTTCCAGCTGACAAGCCTTGCTTCTGAGCCACTGCACCAAATCTCCTGAGACAGGAAGTTAAATAATTTTGGTGTAACCTTTTTGCCACCACCATTTTTACTATGCAGAGCAGGTCCTTTCCATCTGAATGAGAATAGACTAATACAGCAAAAAGATACAACCACATGAAACATCTTGGATCCATATTCTTTATTGCTTGAAAGTCATGATCAATACTTTACCAAATCTTTCCAAGTACAAATCAATCAGTAGGATTTTGCTTGAGATATGTCCTGTTTCTAAATGCCCCCTTCTAAATGCCCCCCACAGTATTCTTGCTATTTTCTGAATCAGTTGCACTTTCCAACACCTGTCCCAAGCTATTGTTCAATGCATTGCAATAATGCAGTGTAATACACTGCTCAAAAAAATAAAGGGAACACTTAAACAACACAATGTAACTCCAAGTCATCACACTTCTGTGAAATCAAATGTCACTTAGGTAAGACAAACTGACTGACAATCAATTCACATGCTGTCGGCAAATGGAAATAGACAAGAGGTGGAAAGCATAAGCAGTTAGCAAGACATCCCCAATAAAGTGAGTGGTTCTGCAGGGTGTAACCCACAGACCACTTCTCATTTCCTATGCTTTCTGGCTGAAGGTTAAGTCACTTTTGAGATGCTGGAGGTGCTTTCACTCTAGTGGTAGCATGAGACGAGTCTTACAACCACACAAGTGGCTCAGGTAGTGCAGCTCATCCAGGATGGCACATCAAATGCGAGCTGTGGCAGAGAAAGGTTTGCTGTGTCTGTCAGCGTAGTGTCAGAGCAGGAGGCGCTACCAGGAGAAGCACAGTACATCAGGAAGACGTGGAGTAGCCGGTAGGAGGGCAACAACCCAGCATAGGACGCGTTACCTCGCCTTTGTGCAAGGAGGGACAGGAGGAGACAGCAGATGCCCTGCAAAATGACTCCAGCGGGCCACAAATGTGCATGTGCTGCTCAAACGGTCAGAAACAGTCCATGAGGGAGGTATGAGGGTCCGACGTCCAAGGTGGGATGGTGCTTCTAGCTCACACCGTGCAGGACGTTTGGCATTTGTCAAAGAACACCAAGATTGGCAAATTTGCCACTGACTCCCTGTGCTCTTCACAGATGAAAGCAGGTTCACACTGAGCACATGTGACAGATGTGACAGGGTCTGGAGATGCCATGGAGAACATTCTGCTGCTGCAACATCCTCCAGCATGACTGATTTGGCAGTGGGTCAGTAAGGTGTGGGTGGCATTTCTTTAGGGGGCTGCACAGCCTCCATGTGCTCGCTCAGAAGTAGCCCTGGTGCCATTAGATACCGAGATGAATCCTCAGACACGCCTTGTGAGACATATGCCTGGTGCAGTTGGCCTGGGTTCCCTTCCTGATGCAAGACAGTGCGTAGACCTCTTGTGGATGGAGTGTGATCAGCAAGTTCCTGCAAGACGAAGCATTGATGCTCTGGAATGGTGCCCGTTGCCGGCAGACTTGAATCCAATTGAGCACAATCTGGGGATCATTCTCGCTCCATCCACCAATACCACTTGAACCACAGACTGTCCAGATGGGGGATGCGTTAGTAAGATGTGGGAGGAAATCTCAGGAGACAATCCACCACTTCATCAGGAGCATGCCCAGGTGTTGTAGGGAGGTTATACAGGCACATGGGAGCCAACACAACTACCTGCTCTCTTTGACTTGTTTTAAGGACATTACATCAAAGTTGGATCATCCTGCGTGTTTTTTTTCCCACTTTAATTTTGAGTGTAATCCAAATCCAGACTCCATGGTGTTTGCTAATTTGATTTCCATTGATAATTTTTGTGTGATTTTGTTGTCAGCACATTCAACTATGTAATGAACAAAATATTTAACAATAATATTTCATTCATTCACATCTAGGATGTCTTATTTTTGTGTTCCCTTTATTTTTTTGAGCAGTGTATTTATATCCTGGGTAACCAGAGCAAGACTATGTACTGTATGGTTATACTTTATTTTTCTTTCCTTCTGGATTTTTCTTTCAAAATTTTGATAAATATATATTTGAAATAAAATGCTAATGTTTGCAGTTGAATGAAATTTTGCCTAATTGTCTTAATTCAGAATCACTTTAGAATGTCAACTGTTAGAAAATGAATATAATTTAAAACCATGACATTTCAGAGAGATTTATACTAAGATGTTTAATTTGAGTCAGTTTAATTGTAGCTTCTTAAGCATTCAGTCTGATATTGGTTCTTGAAATGAATTAAATTGATTTTTTGGTAAATGACCTTTAGATTCAGAAAGTTTTCTAGTTGACTGCCAAATAACCTGAGAACTATAATGTGGTTCACAAATTACAGTAAATTGGCTCTCTCTTTAAAGCTTGAAAAATAATTAAAAATGTTCTTTGTCTTTAAGTGCTATGAACATATTTAATAATTATTCCTTTTTCTTATTTACCTTATTTTCTTTTAACATTAAACATGAGGAAATATGAAACAAATAGAAATTTCTTGAGATTCTTCTTATCCTAATAAAATACGAATTACTTTGCAATTCATGTTTCCTGTTGTAAATGGATTTTGTAAAATACCATCACAGTCTTTTTTCTGTGG
Source organism: Laticauda laticaudata (assembly GCA_004320025.1). Taxonomy (NCBI): domain Eukaryota; kingdom Metazoa; phylum Chordata; class Lepidosauria; order Squamata; family Elapidae; genus Laticauda; species Laticauda laticaudata. The sequence goes on from BHFT01000519.1 coordinate 50,595, forward strand.
CTGTTGTTTTCAGAAGATTTTAATTTAGTTTAGATAGGTATTAATACATTTGTATTATTGAAAAAAAAAGGCTAATTTAAAGGAAAGAATACAGGGACCAAACATTTATGTCCCTGGTCTTCTGAGCAAATTGAATTCAAATGTGATGGAACTTTTATGGAGGACAAAGAGACTTTGTCTTTTGACCTTTGTGTAGTGTTGTAGATACTTGATTATTTTGCATATCCAATCCTAGAACTTATGATCATTAACAAAAGGTGATGCAGATATAGTATTTGTACTAACGATTGTGAGCTTTTTGCAAATTCCTGTTGATACTTGTTCTTGTCCCCTGCTGTTGCTGATTTGGCTTCTCAGCTAGGTATGTTAAGATATTATGTCGGTCACTATGATCTATGGATGGCCAGTGTGATTTCTAAACTATGGTCTGCAGATTAGCATAATGGATCAATCAAGCTATAACATGGCTTGATCAAGAAACCATGCACACTGTGTATGACCCCAGCCAACAAGTTCAATTTTAAGTATAGGCTAAGAAAACTTCAGGGATAAAACAGAGTGTGTCCAGGGGTAAGGATCATTATATTTGCTTGTGAAGCATTTAAATAGACCTTTCCACTGTCCAGAGCCTGTTCCCAAGGAAGATGGGCAGTTAAGATATATGAAATAAAAATTTTACTTTGAAAAAATCTGCTATTTAAATAAATTCTGAAATGTGCTTTTTAAATGAATTAATGTGTTTTCATGTACACATTGTGAACACCGATTTCCCAATGTATCTCATTTGTTTCTTCATAATTATTTTTTAATTTTCCAAAATATGATATTCATGTCAATATTAATATCAATATATTAATAAATTATCGAATATAGCATTTATCACATTAAACAAGAGGAAAACCTTCCATGCATCAATTCCACCTGCGCTTTCTACAATTTTGAAAACAACAAACTAAAAGACTCAAGGTCCATCCCACCCCTGAAAGGACCTAATGGACCCTGAAAGGACCTAATGGTAAAAGACTGCAACAATGACACCATTAAAGCCATCCTCTTGAACACATTCTTTTGCTCAGTATTTGTAAACAGCAATGGATCATGCCCAGTATTTCCTAGTTGAATCACAGACTACAATGATCTAATACATATCGATTTTACAGAAGACAATGTTGAAAAAGCACTTCAATCTAAACCCATTTCTATCTATTGGACTGGATGGAATATGTGCCTACTTCTTAAAAAAGCTATCCCCTGCCATAGCTGAACCTCTAAGCATAATCTTTGAAAAATCTTTCAGGACCAGCTCCTTGCCAAAACTATGGTCTAAGCCATGGTCATCCCCATCTTCAAAAAGGGAGAGCCCAGCCTAGTTGAAAATTATAGACCAATCTCTTTATGCTGCATCACCTGTAAAGTCATGGAATCAATTATTAGCCAATCCATTATCCTCCACTTAGAGACCAACAACCTACTCTCTAATAAACAATTTGGTTTTAGGAAAAAACTATCCTGTAATTTGCAACTCTTACACTATAAAAACATATGGACTACGCAACTCGATCAGGGCAAAGTAATAGACGCAATCTACANAAACAGACAACAAATGGTCAAAATTGGGAGCGTCCTATCAAATTCTATACCTGTCAACAGTGGTGTCCCCCAAGGCACTGTTCTAAGACCAACTCTTTTCATACTCTACATAAATGACTTCTGTGATCATATTAAGAGCAATTGCATTCTCTTTGCTGATGAAAAAGCTATTTAACACCACAGACAATACTGCTTCCCTTCAAAAAAACCTTGACTGTGTATCAGAATGGTCAAACAAATGGCAACTTCAAATCTTAATAAATAAATGCTCTGTCTTACGTATTGGCAAAAAAAAAATCAGAAAATAAAATACAAACTGAATAGTCAAGATCCTGTTGATGATCCAAACTCTGTCAAGGACCTTGGACTACTCATCTCTAAAGATCTAAGTACTTGAGCCCACTGTAACTACATAGCCAAAAAGGCATTAAGAGTTGTTCACCTAATCCTAATCTTAATCCTAACCTAATCCCACAAAGCTTTTTCTCTGGAAATATACTTAACTAGAGCATACAAAACATTTGCTAGACTAGTACATGAATACAGCTCATCAGTTTGGAACCCGCATTACATATCTGATATTAATACAGTTGAGAAAGTCCAGAAATGTTTCACAAGAAGAGTGCTCCACTCCTCTATTCGTTACAGAATACCTTTTGCCACCAGACTTGAAATTCTAGACCTAGAAAACTAGAACTATGCTGCCTTCGGTCCGATCTAATACTTTATATTTAATATAAAGTATTATCTTCTAATACTTCCGATCTATACTTTATATACTAAGTATCGTATGTAAAATTATCTATTGCAATGTCCTACCTGTCAAAACTTCAGTTTCAACCATAACAATAACGAGCACACAATAGATACAAACTCAAGGTAAACCGCACCAAACTTGATTGCAGGAAATACGACGTCAGCAACAGAGTGGTCAATGTCTGGAATACTCGACCTGACTGTGTGGTTTCTTCCCAAACCCCAAAAACTTTAACCTTAGACAATCTACTATTGACCTCACCTCTTTCCTAAGAGGTCTGTAAGGAGTATGCATAAGCACACCAACATGCCTACCGTCTGTGTCCTATTGTTTCTTTTTATTTTTCTTATATGTATCAATTTCATGTATTTGTAACTATGTTATATTTATACCTGTTATCTTATAATTACTTGACAAAATAAATAAAAATAAATTGCATTTTTAAAAGAAATAGATTTTCTGAAGGAATTAAACCCAATCTTGGAAGATAGATTCGAGTTCTAGATGCTAATGATCTTCAATTCTGTACTGCCTTTGTGCAGTTTCATTACCAGCAGTCTCATTTTTTTCATGGATTTACCGTATGAATTCATATTTCTGAAAGTAACTTCCACAATTTTGAATTGATAAAGAAATAGCACACTAATGGTCATGTTTACTGGAAGTCCTAAAAGCTCTTATTGGACTGGGGAAGGATATTATAAAGTAGGGCTTCAAACTCCTGGATGTATCATGTGCTGGCCACACCCATGCCCAGTTTAGTGAAGGGGAAAAAAGTCCTGATATGTGATGGGACGCCACCATGACAATGTGAGTTTGACATCCCTGTTATAAAGCGTATAATGATGACATCACAGTATAATGATGTTGATGATGACATCACAGTTGTTTGAATGAGTGGGGTTAATAATGAGACCAGCAGAAGTTGTCAAGCTGGAAGAAGAAAACTTTTTTTTTTCTTGACTCTTCTTTTTTGGGGGATTGAGCACTAACTTGATGTTAAAACAGTCTGCTATGTTGTTTTTTAAAATCCATGTACTAAAGTTTTTGTGGGGGCAGGGCAGGTAAACCACTCCTCTTGGGATTTGTGCATTATTTTGCATGATTTGACTCTTTCAGTTTTTGAAAGTATTAGGTTCGTGCATCATCTTCATACAGAAAGGTTAAGGATGTCCATTTAAGAAATAGAGATAAATTATTGCTGCAGTCTTTCAGTCTGATCTTTTACAATTGTGAACTTATATAGAACAATTTAGGGGAGAGTATTTTTCATATTCTTTAACATGATTGACCATGATTTTAGAATGGCTTTCTTTTAGGAAAAAAACTTTACTGAAAAACTGACAGGAAAATGAAATCCCAAAACAGTTTGATTCCCATCTGTCCTGTGTTTTCTGTCATGCTGTCTGCCAGTCAAATACTGAGAACAGAAGTCTGTGGGTTTTTTTTAACAGCATTTAAGCTGCTGCTCCTGATAATAATGATTCATTTTTCCCAATGCTATTGAAAAAAATTGATGTTAAGCTCTGTGATACTCTATCTGAAATGAAATTTGTTTTTACCTCTTTGTACTTTTTGACTTATCTGGAAAGTTCAGTGCTTGGCATTCTTAAGAAATATTAATAAGAACCTGAAGTTTGTCCATAAATATTTCAATTGATACATCTTGATTCAGTTCTCCATAATTCTCAATTATAGTCTAACCATATATCTCAATTGGAAAAAAAAATAATGAAATGGTGTGTTTTCATCTGCAGCCTGCCACTGATTAAAATCTAGTTTTATTTAGAGGCCCAAATATAATTACATTTGAATTAATATATAAAAGCTACTTCAGTTACTCTTTGGATTAAGATATTAATCACGGAGTTTGGGGGTTATTCATGCTCCTCTTTTGTACTTGGGTGCAGTGACAACAATTTCAAGATTTGTATGGGGAATTAATTGCAGGTGGTACAAATATATTTAAATGACACTTTTTCTTTTGATGCATACAGAAGACAAGCCTTATGCTATTTTGATAATTCCTATTGTGTGTACATTGTACATAAAGTGCCAGTGTGACAATTAACTTACATTATTTCAGACAAAGATGAGCTTTTGAATTGTCCAGGAAGTTGGTGATGGAAGAGAAAGACTGCATGAGATACAGCTGAGAGTTTGAAGAAACAAAAGAAATAGAATATCTGGCTCTTGATTTAGATTAAAGTTGATACAAGAAAACAGAATGCATTTCAGATGAGCAGGGTTTTAAGAATAAAAAAAATGGTGTTCTCTAACTAGCAGAAACAGAAGTTAGAAGTTCAAAAGCACAAGAGAATGATTAACTTCATTGAAGATTCACTAAAATGGATAAGCACATATAATTACTATGTGAATATTGATGTTATAAATATTATTATTACAGTTTCTCAAAATCAACTGTACTCAAGACAACACACTGTTTATATAGACATTGCATTTTTATCTTTAATATTAAAAAATTATTTAAAAATGGTGTTCTGGTTGCTTGGCAATACAAAAGTGTACTGCATAAGCTTGAATGCTTAACCTTTTAAAATGTCTGAAGCCTTTTTAAAAATGAGTTTAAGGTGTATGTGTTTATTTAGTCAAGCTCACTGAATAATCATCAATAAACATACAGTGACTTATTCTGATTGTAGAGTATTATGGGCAGGTACTCTATAACAGCAAGATATTAGACTGTGGCTGAATAATCTTAGGATTTTTACTTGCTCTCAGGAATATAATGCTGTTTGAATTTGGTTTTTGTCTAGGAGTGTAGCCTTGTATATCAATTCTTCCATGTGGCTGCATGTGCTGATATTGTCTCTTCTGTATTTTGAATTCTTTGTTTAAGCAATACTGGTGAGTTTTTGTTATGGATCAGAGCGCCTGTCGCTTGAATGCCTTTTTCCAAAGGTATGCAACTCAGATCATGCTTTAGGCTACTTCCAGAGCAAAGTTACCTACTGAAATCTCTCTGTAAAACATTCATTCAGCAGTAAACAGCTTAATTTAGTGTTCTGTATTTGTAATACATTATCTCCTAGCCTCTTTTGTCTCCCCATAGCATTCCATTTCCGCACTGCTAGATATTTCTTTAAATCTCTAATTTATCTTTGATCATTTTATTTTCATTTTCTGTACTCTGTGTGTGTGTGTCTGTGTGTATGTGTGTCTCTGTGTGTCTGTAAGTGTGAACCTTCACAGGTCTCCCTCTTTCTGGGTAAACTCATTTTTCCCCTCTTTGTACTCCTTTTGCTCTGTTTTGTATTGCTTTCATCTTTGTGCTTTGATGAAGATTTTTTTGCAATACCACCTCAGGCCTCTTTGGCGAGCGATTCATACTAGTTAAAGAGCCTTAGATACAAATGGACCATACAGGTAGCAGGCTGATTAAGTTACTGAAAAAGCTGCAGCCAAGATCACAATGCATTTTTAAATCAAGAAGAGAAGTACTTCATTTGCATTTCTTACACCCCATTTCTAGCGATCTTCAATAATCTTTAGATTGCATTCTTTCCCAGAAAGGAACAATACATTTTTGTATTCCCCAGATTAACCAGATAGGTAAGCGAATATGAGTGGCTTGTTAAACCTTGTGCCCTGCAAACCTATCTTACTTCTTGTATGGATTGATAGGGGAAGGGGAAGAGGAAGCAAGGCCTAGCATGTATGGACACATCAAAAAAATAATTTGTCCCTAGGGTCATTGACAAGGGAAGAAACAGATTTCTACAGAACAAATTAAAAAGAAAACCTAAAGGTTCAGAAGGCTGATCATTCTAATGATTTTCTTGTAGTGGTTTACTGATGGTGTTGTAGGATGTCACGATTCTGAGAATCTAAATTGTATGTGCAACTGCTGCTTGGCACTCTGTCTTATTTTATTTCCTTTCTATTGTATTATAGGAAGTGGCCATGTATTTTTAAATTAAGACTAAATGAGAAGGCTAATGCCATTCTTGACCTCAAATTCTCTCCTGGTTAGAATATCCATAATAGTACACAATCTGTTCTGCTGCACATTCAATTTTTTGGGTAGTAGTGGAGGAAAAACACTTTGTGTATGAAATTAAAGGATGTTAGAATGAGTAAGAAAATGAAGCAGAGGTCTATCAAGTTGGGAAAGATGAATTTACCAGCATGTTGGATGAGGCCACTGGATCAAGTTCCCATTCAGTCATGAATGTAGTGTGCTGCACGGGGTTGCTATAACAAGAGAGCCATTTGTAAGAGAGATGTTTGGGAATAGCTAGATAAAAATAAAAAATAACTTTGCCACATGAGGTGGTAGATTATGGAATAGCTAGTTCACATGGACTAGCATTTATGTTCATTTTTATAAATCAACAGGGTGATAATGTAAATTTCAGAGTAATTGAAAATTATTAAAATAGAGATATTATATGAAGATAACATCAAAATGTGGATGGCTACAATAATTTTTAATTTAATATTTCATTAATTTAAATATTTTTATAATTATAAATATTTATAGTAATGATATGATCACTTTCAAGAAAAAATGTATTTCTCCCATCCACAGTAAAAGCAAAAGTTTTTGGAAGGTAGATATGTTACAGAAATAATTAAGCAAAAAAATGCAGTTCACAAGACAAACCAGAGCAGCCATCTGCTACAAAATTCTTTTCAACAATTGTGCAGACTATCGCATTTTCATAAGAATTGATGTAACAGCAATACCATGTTGCATGAATAATCTTATTATAGTAGTGAGAAATATTTCCTGAACGTGATGTTTAATAAATGTGATCTGGCATTAATACGGAGGGACAAGGATCAGATTTAAATTTAAAGCGCTAAAGAAATTTGATTGGAAGCCCTAAGGAGGTTAATGTTGAAGACCCTGGACTATTCTATCCACAGATTTGTGAAAATTGTTTCAATGCTTACCTGAAATGTTGGCTGTTCACTGTCTTTGTTCAGTAGTGGAAAAGTGGAAAAAAGACAGGATGATGGCAACCTGCTGCAAAGATGAATATATTCAATTGTGAAACCTGAAGGACCAGGCCAAGAGGAGAGATCTTCCTGGAGAATATCCATCTATATGGCCTTTAAGTGTTAATATTGACTTGGTAGTACATCTATCAAATGGTTTATGTCATATTTGGAACCCTCCACATACATCATTTTTAAGGCAATCTAGTAAGGGAGGTCAATGTACTCTTGGTGGCTGAAGTGGCTGGGCTCTTAATGAGATACTCAACTGAAATAAGATTTAGTGAAGGAGAGGAGATTTAAATGGAAGGTGATAGTGGGACTTGGAGCTGATCTCTGCTATTGTGCTATCTCATTTTAAAACAGTTCATTTTTTTAGCACGTTCTTTAGAATTACAAGTATGTTTTTGCTTCAGTTCCTCTAAGCTGTCTTGGTTTAGGTATTTTGAGGGGGCAACAAATATTCAAAAATGGTATAGGGGAGTAGGAATTGTCATCCCAGTGTAAGATTAACTGTAGTGTTTAAACACTTACGTTCTGTTTTCTGACTCTAAAATATGTTTTACAAATGTCAGTCCTCAACTAGACTGCACTGCAAGAAATATACCATTAAGAAACAAGAAAAACAACCTTTTTTAAGCTTTAGAAAATACATCTTTCTTACAATACAGAAAAATTACTAGAATCTAGCAAGACTGAGCTTGTTCAAGGTTTCCCGAATGATTCAGTTGGGTTGCAGGATATTTTCTAAGTACTTGCTACCGTAATATATTTGAAAGCTCTGGCTAAATGACTTAATCGGAGTTGTGGACATAATGGCCTGGAATTTATTTTTTTTCCACAAGAGTGTTCCCTTTAATTCAGCTGTTTGCTTTTCCTATGTCTTTATTAGACAAATGGTATTAGGGGAGAGAAAAAGACCAAGGACCAGAAAGTCATAGCATTTCTTTTGTTAAAGCACATTCCCTCTCCTTCTCTGCTCTTTTCCTTGCCTGGATGTTGTTTGTTTTATCCCCTGAACCCTGTGACTACTGTTTGCTAAGCACTTAAGCAGGCTGTGTAATCTATTGCTAAGATGTTCCTTATCTCCCTTTTATAAAACTCCTTCAAAGCCTGCCGGAAGCAATCTTAACTGTTGTGAGACAAGTGAGAATACTGGTGAAGATGGCATTATTGGCTTCTGTTTATGATAATTAAACTTGGCCAAGTTCCTCCCCAAATGAAAATCGGACGTCCCTAGCTGCCATCTTCTGAAATGGTCTGACTTGCATATTAGCAAGACTGCACAAATATTGGGCAGCTCAGCTAGAATTCCACAAGCAGTGCATGGTGAAAGTGATCACATCTGATTGTAAGAATGACCTTCTTTCAGTATTGCTTTTAAATACTTATCTGAATGCAGTAGTGTGGATTTATGTCAAGCGGTGCCTAGTTTGATTGAACTGGTTTGTTCTTTTGAGCAGGGAAATCTCCAAGCAGTTGGCTGGAATAATCCTATGTTCATAGATCTGAAATATGAGCTCCCCTATCAAGCATAATTGAAAAAAAAATAGAAGATTCACAGAATATTGAATATATGTGCACCTATTCCAAATGATATTGGCGCTAAGAAGAAATATATTTCTTCGGATATTCAATGGATCTTTCTCCTAGGCTGTACACACACTGTTTTTTCAGATTGGCCAAAGGGTGGGGGCTTTTTTTACAGCCTGCTCTTGGGAATCTCCATGGATGCCATCTTGGTATGCCTTTTAATGACCTAATTATAAGAAAGGCCCTTCATCCTTTTGATTAGCCAAAGACTTCTCTGAAATCTTTCTTGCATTTTCTTCCTGGGTCCCAGTACATTTTATAAAGAGACATCCTGATGGCGAAGATAATCCCTAGATAGTACGTACACATGCTCTTTTCACATTTTTGGGAAAGGGGGATAACCTAATGATTTTTAAGGATAATTGTTTTCTGATGTGTCTCTTCCATTTTCACATAGATCAATAATGACATGTGATCTGTTTGGCCCTCTGAAAAGAAGAGTGCATTCTGAAATCTCACATGAAGTTTTCTCTTTGCTGTGTCCCAAATTCCCCGCCTCCTTTTTTTTTTTTGTGCTCCCAATCTCGGGAGGGGGGCAAGAAAACCACTGCTCCCTCCCTTTCCTCTTGGCTTTCCTGATTGTCTTAGGACTGTGTAATTTGGCTTTCGATTCTATTGACACAGTGCTGCTGGATTCAACTGCAAACCAGGACGTGGAATGTACTTAGCAGCCAGGGGAAGAGGGGGAAGGCCTGAATTATTTATGAGGAACAACTTAACAGGCTTGCGGCCTAGCTGTTAACGATAAGCAGAAAGAGCTCCGAACATGGCTAGGTTGTGGGGGTTTCTATCACTTGTTCTGTCTCAAAGGACATTATTGTCTTGCATGGAGCAGTGTTTGTGGAGGTCTTTGTCAAGGGCTTATTCAGAAAGTGCAAGAACCAAAAAGCTGCTTTATGCTTGGAAATAGAATATCAGCAATTGTACAGCCCCCTTTCCCCCCTGCTGTCCTCTGGCTTTACTTTCATTCCAAAGATTTGGAGACATGGGTGCACAACTTCTGTGCGCTCACAAGGATAGTTAAAACTGGTTAGAGAATGGATTTCACTTGTTAACAATAAGCAGACAACCTGGCCAGGCTCAAGAGAACAGTTAGTTGTGTGTGCAGCAATTTTTAAAAAATAGATTCTAGATTTGGGAAGAATAATTTTCTTTGTGGGTGAAGCAGGTGGCATTCTGTTCCACCGCAGCTGTGATCCTACCAGGAAGCCCCATCCTTACATTTAGATAAAACTAATAAAGCCCATGTCCTACTGCACCAACGGATGCAAAGAGGATGTAAA
>BHFT01000520.1:0-59046 GCA_004320025.1 Laticauda laticaudata
TTCGTTTCCTCCTTCTTTCCGTTTTCAGCTGCAGCGGATGTGAGTTGCGAGGATGTCCAGACAATGCCGAGAGGATACAGCGGATGTTTAACGGATGATAACAGACATAGAATGTTTGTTGCCCCTATATGTTGCAGGTGTAGTGGGACAGGGGCTTTATCTCTCCCTTGCTACAGTAAGGAAGAAATACTTTGAGACTGGGGTATGAACTTAGTTTTAAATAGGTTAGATGCTGTGCACAAATGGAATTTCAGGTATAAACTTGTGGGATATTCATGATTTCAGTTTAATTGGAATTATCAAGGTGATTACATATTTTACCCATTTTCCTATAATACAGTAAGGATATTCTTTTCCAGAAAATGTAATCAAGGTAATGTTCTTTTTGTGGATTTATCTTATTTGAGTCTCTAATTGGATATCCAGTCAGTTGCATTTACCTGAAAACAACAATAATTTGATGCAGTGTGTTACCTACTTATGGTAGCATCTTTACAATTCATGTGATTATCTCATACCAGTAGTGCCTTGTACTCCAAGAGACATTCAATGCCTAACCTGTAACTTACTCAAATAAATTGCAGTAAGAAACAAGGGTATACAGAGCAAATATAATAAGCTAAAAGTCACATAAATACTGTAAAAGTTTCAATCTTATTACACTAATCTGAGACCAAGATTATAATCTTCCTATAACATTCAGCGGAAGCAGGATAATATTGTGCAGTAAGGAATTTTATGTGTTACAGTAAATTTAGCTTGCATTCTGAAACTTTACATGCAGCCTGCATTCCATAAGTATAGTTGAATTCATGATGATATTTAAAGCAAGTGAAAGGAGAAAATGGGTTGTTTTATTTTCAGGCTTATATTTGTAGTTGTTCCTCAATAAATTTCCCACTCACAAAGTATGGTTTGGTTCTTTCTGATCTGGTATCTCTACCATGATAAGGAAGATGAGGGAAGAGAAAACTATAAATAAATTAGAACAAATAATTATGAACAAATATCAATTTTAAGTAGTAGATCAAGGTGTCAAACTCATGGCCCATGGTCCAGATGCTTCAATGGCCCACCTCTGATTTAGCAAAGGGAGAAAAATCACGATACATCACACCATGAAAATATGACACCACCTTGTACTAGATTAACTTTTCATTTTAAAGATAGCATAACTTTAAAGCAGGAGAGCATAATGTGTAACCTACTCTGACGCTTTATTCCTTCTCCAGCGTTTGATTCATTCATTCATTCATTCATTCATTCATTCATTCATTCATTCATTCTATAAGCCACCTTGAGTCACCATGTGTGAATAGACAGCAATATAAATTCCCTAAATAAATAAATAAATTCACTGCAAACTTTAGATTGCAGTTTTATGCAAGCTACAACTAACTTCTTCAATAAATAGGATAAAGAAGTTGTGTTTTACGAGAAAATAATAAAGGTGAATGGGCAGAAGTGAGGTTCTATAGTAGATTGTAGTGATATTGGGTTGTGATTGGAAAACCAAGCTTTAATTTCCATTCAGGTATGATAGATTTGGACATGTTACTAGCTGTAATCACATAGGCAAGTCACCTAATATTAATAATAATGAAGATCCCATAAAGGATTCTTGGGAATAGAATATCTGCTCTGCTCTTCTGCTTCCCTTCATTATTAAAAACAAACAAACAATGAGAAAATAAATCAATATAATATATAACTACATAAAACTCAGCTGACCAGTGTATAACCTTTATTAATTTTAGAATCAACTGAGCACAAACAAGCTAGGAATTTTATAAAGATTACACATTATTAGATTATGTTTTTAATTCTTTTTCTATGATTACAACACAGGAGAAGTAACAGGGGCATATTTATCAAAGATCAACTTGTTTAGTATATTAGAGAGAAAAATGAAATCCTGACTTTTTTCTTTTGACAATCTATTTTATGTCTTTATATTTTAATTCTACTTTGAGCCATAAATTGATTGCTAAAATAATTCATAACCACCAGATTCTAATTACACTCTATGAGTGAGATGGGTAATCTCCAAATTTGATACCTACACAAATAAATGAAAAAAATATGATTCAACATGTCAAGAATCATTTATATTACAAACAAACTACACTGCAGTGTAAAAGCTGAAAGGATAGACAATTCTGCAATTCTATTTCTGCAAGAAATCTATTTCTTTTTGTTTTTTTATGCATTAATATCATTAATAGAATGAGTGTAGATCAGTTTTCATTCATTTTATTACCTATAGATGTGTTGGGACTGCTCAACTCCTAAAATTCCCAGGAAAAGAATCTTCAAAGTGGTTATTGGATGTAGAAAACTTAGTTTCAAGTCCATTTTCAGCCATAGAAACTGTGTAGGAATCAGCCTCTCTTAATCCAACTTCACTCAGAGGAAAATTTAGAATCTATACCTAATCTCTGTTGGGAAGTTACAAGTTGATTGACTGATGGATAGATAACTATTTATTCAAGGTATAGTGTAATATTTAAAATATAAGGTGTTCTATATGTAAATGGGTGACTCCAAATCTACAAATATGATTGGCCAAGAAAACTAAGCACTGTGGAATTGTTGCATAGGAACAATCCAAGAGCTGCGTGAAGAAGGCGGCAAATTTAAGGAAATGCATAGGCTACAAGCAGGCAGGCCAGCCTGTATTTAAAAGGCTGGCCCTCGCTGTCAGCACCAAATGTTTTCCTGTTTACTGACTAATGTTTGAGAGGAATAAAGCCTTTTGTTATTGGAACCCCGTTACCTCGTGTGTTTTCCTAAAAACACTGGAGACGAAGTGGAATTGTCCTGAATCGCGAAACCTGCCACGGTGATAAAGAAAAGCCCAAGACGGCCAGCAGAGATGTCTGGAAACATAACGCAATCCGCCGCGGCACCCTTCAATCCTAACGAAGAGTGGTGTGGGAGTCATAATGCAGACCGCGGTTCCAAATGTATTTTGGGATGAGAATGAAATGGAAGGCATTTCCAAGAGCAACGTCAATCGCGAGGCTGTGTTGCCTAACCCACTGTGGACCAACGGTGTTCAAGATGGGCAAGGCCTTGTGAAGCCGCCGAGATGTTAAACAGAACTAACATGGCCAAGAATTGCCAAGATTCTCAAAAGCAACACTATGTCCGGTGGTGCTAAATCTAATAAAGCGACATGCATTTTACCGGCAGAGACCAGAAGGAGAGGGAGAGTTACCCGTCGCCCGATTTCCATGGCTGCTTTGAGGCAAATAGGGGTGAGTTGCTGATTTTCCTGAGACCATCGATGAAGCGACGAGGGAATCGTGTGTGTTGGGGCTTAAGAGACTCCAATGCTACAGAGTAATTAACTCAACAAGCGCCAAGCATCAACACAGATGAACCGAAGCCATCGCAGAAGCCTACGGCCGACCGATGAGCCGCGTAAGAAATCTGGCGGTCAACGAATGAAAGAAGTATTGAACACACACAGGTGAGAAACAACCCCAGCCAAAGACAGAAAGGCAGCCTAAGCCACCACAGCCACTAGCTCTGCCCTTACGAAAGAGTCGGGAGAAGGCAATTTGAGTTCGAGTGAAGAAGACGACGAGGTCCACCGTTTATTCACAAAGAAAAAAAGAGTGCGAAAGAAGGAATTGGCGGGAGTGCGCCAGCTGCGGAGGAAACCAATGCCCGAGGCCGAATGCAGATTTCTAACGGCTAATCTGCAGGCATTGCAAGAACGGGGCATATCGAGTAAAAGTTCTGCAGAAACAAGAAAAGCTATAGCCCTACGAGATGCCAAATTCCCCAATACAAGATGAGCCTAAAACGAACTGGAGAAAGTGGCAAACAAGAGAAGCAAGCCAATACACACCAACTGTCACTAAGAGAGCATTCAGAACGGAAAATGGAAAGAAGGTTTAAAGTTACTCCGTGTTAAAATCGAAGGGAAAAGCCCTGCAAGATGGAAGTGGATTCGGGGTCCCTTGCCTTTCTATGGTATCGTGGGACACAATAAACAGCTAGTCCCAGACAATCAAAAACGCAAAGAATTACAAAGCAACCTCTAACCCTCAAAAGACTATCAGGAAACCGAATCCCTGTTAGTCGGATGGACATTTTTCGGGTCGCCTATAAACAAGCAGGTCCCAAAAAGTGCTGCCGTCTGACCATAGTTCGACCGATGACAGACCCGAGCTTCCTGGGCAATCGAATGGTTACGCCATTGGGCATCGGGATGACCTGGGGATCGATTGGTGACTACAACGGCTGGGAAGATGAATCTTCATCCGTGAATTCCAGGGACGTTTTTGATCGGCTACTTGGCAAGTTATCGGGGTAAAATCCCCATTTCTTTTAGTCTAGATCCCCAAATAGCCCCACGAAGAATAAAAGCCAGGCGAGTTCCTTTGCGCACTAAAGGCCAAAGAATAGAGGAACAGCTAGACCAAACCTATTAGCCCAGGGGGTGCTTAGACCTGTGGACCCATTGCCAAGTGGGAAACGCCTATTGTTCAACACCCATAAAACCATGAAGGTCCCATTAGAATCTGTGTGACTACTAGAAAGGCTACCCTGAACCACGCTTTACAACCAAGCCATATCCGGTGCCAGTAGTCCAGCATTTTGCTTCACTCCTGGGAAAGGGCCCAAAGTTTTTTGCTAAAACTCCGACTTGGCACAAGCCTATCAACAACTCCAGTGGACCTAGAAACAGCAGAAGAACAGACTAGTAGTCACCCAATAAGGGGCGCATTGCCAAATGTCAGCCGACTCCAATTTGGAGTAAGCGTGCCCAAGCATTTTTTCCAGAGTTTTGATGGAGACGCCTCCTAAATGGCATCAGGAGTTGTTCCCTATTTCGACGACGTCCTAATCTCGGCCAGAGATGAGACTCAATTAAGAACAGATCTCAAAGAAGTATTAATACAAAATTTAGGGGAATCTGGCCTCAAGGTAAAAAAGAGAAAAGTGCTGCCTAAATAAAGAATAGTGTCGAATTCCATGGGCTATTAATAGATTGGAGAGGGTATCCACCCCCAAGACAAAAAAGTTAAAGCAATTCAAAAGAAAGCACCCTAGAAACTAAGAACAAAACCGGAACTAACAAGCATTTTTAGGACTAATTAATTTCTATAATGGTATTCCTGCCAAAACATAGGCCACTTATAGTAGAAGACTGTTGCACCGTCCTTTTTAGACAAAAAAGGCCAAATGTGGAGCTTGGGGTTGCAAAGAAAAGAAAGCCTTCCAAAAATATTAAAAGGTTGGCTAACATCAAACAAACATTCTCATCAATTTAGCAACACACTGCCATTAAGAGTGAGCTGCGACACCTCACCAAACGGAGTAGGTGCCATCCTGAGCCACAACTTCCTGATGGCAGAGAGGCACCCGCCGCATATTATTCTCGGACTGCTATCCAAAACCAAGCGAAATTTACAAGCCAACTGGACAAGGGAAGCCCTAGATAGTCGCTGGAGTAAATACGCTTCCACGAGTACTTATACGGGTGGACTTTTCCAAAATCATAACAGATCACAAAACCGCTAATGGGGATTTTGGCGGGAAACAAGCAACACCTATATACTGTCGCCCAAGAATGATAGATGGGTCAGTAGTTCCAGCAGCCTATTCCTACACTCTGAACACATCGCCCAGGGAAAACAAATTTTCCCATGCGGAATGCTTTGAGCAGAGCAAGCCCTTACCCAGCACCGATGAAAGACCTGGCATACCAGAGATGACAACACTACAAATTGAGACTTGCCCCGCGATTACCCCATCATCAGCTTTATGATGTCCGCCAGGAGCACCATAACAGAACTCATTGACTGCCCGCATTCTTTAGCTGGGTAGGTAAAGGCTGGCCGAGAAACCAAAAAACGAAAAGCTTTAAACTTTCCGGTCAAGACAAGACCTGATACCTTTTTTCGATCAAAAGGGGGTGTTTTTGTTATGGGGTGAATCGGGTGGTCATTCCCAAACCAAATTACAACTCAGGTACTTAGTGTTGTAACAATGAAGGGCACCCGGGAATGGTTAAGATGAAAAGCCTTTGCCAGAAGTTATGTGTGTGTGGCCGGGTTATTTGGATAAGGGACATAGAGTATTGGGTTAAGCTCGTGCAACAATGTCCAGGGAATTAGACCGTCCCACCGAAAGCACCCGTTAAGGACTGGGAACTCCTCGGGGAACCTTGGCCAGAGAATTCACATTGACTTCGCCGGTCCTACCAAGGGCATACCTTTCTGATTGGTCGTTGATGCCTACTCTAATTGGCTTGAAAGTAAAAGAGTTATGCCACAACGACAACAGAAACTGTAATTAAAAAACCTGGACAACCTTTTTGCCACCCATGGTCACCGGAACGTTTCTTGTTTCTCTGATAATGGGCCACAGCTAAACCAGCATACATTTTGAGCAGTGACCTAGCCTCGCCAGGCATAAGACATGCCCTAACCGCGCCAGCCCACCCGGCTGCGAATGGGCAGGGCTGAGAGAAATGGTCTGGTTTATTAAGAAGGTTAAGAAAGAATGGGACGCCGAGAGATGTCCATACAGAAAGTAAACCGTTTGCTCACATTGCTCACGCACATAATGCCCAGGTTACCCGTAATCCAACAAAGTCCCCCAGCAGAATTACTTATGGGCGAAAGTTTACGATCACCACTTGATAGGGTACAGTTCCAAATTTTGTAAGCCCCAGACAACCCCCCCTGAATCCTCTACAAGGTTTAGACAGATTCGAAAATAGGTGATTTGGTATACCGCGAAAAACTTTTCACCGGAGGGAACCGTTTATGGCTACCAGGACGATTACTTCAAATCACAGGCCCACATCCTTCCGTTTAACAGCTAAGAAGGATGGCAGGGAATGGAAGCCGGCACATTAAGACGTCAGCTTCGGTCCTGGATTATAGAAAGAACCCCCAGAACATATCAACCATTCCGCCGACAAAAACCGCGACGATTGCAACCAAGGTGGGGGGGGAAAGGCGGAGAAGTAAAGTAAAGGAACCTTTTTAAAACCAAAACCAATGAAACATATAATCAAAAAGAGCAAATAAAACTCACTGTTTGAAGAAGGACTTGTTGGGAAGAGCCCTATCGGAAGGGGCCAGCCAGACAGCTCAACCTGGCCCGGAGGAAAAACAGGAGGGAGTGGCAAAAACGCCAGCCTAAGCAAACTCAGGCGGCGGCTAACATTGGCTTGAACTCACCCTCCAGAGGTTCCAGGGAGAAGGTACGGAAGACAACAGCAAGCCGCCATCTGAAACCAGTGCGAAAGTCTCACTGAAGTATGGAACCGCGCAAGTCAAGTCGAGTCCGGAAAAGCCCCACCTACCTGCGACAGCTACGTCACTCTGTAAGGAACTGAACTAAAAGCGGAGGGGGTGTTCTTTTATGGAATTGTGGTGACTCCAAATCTACAAAATATGATTGGCCAAGAAAACTTAAACATTGGATTAGTTCACTAAGGAACCAATCCAAAGAGCTGCTGAAAGGGCGGCAAAATTTAAGGAAATGGCCATAGGCTACAAGCAGGCAGGCAGCCTGTATAAAGGCTGGCTCGGCTGCAGCCAAATGTTCCTGTTACTCTGACTAAGTGTGAATAAAGCACTTATTCGTTATTGTGAACCCAGTCTACGTCGTGTGGTTTTTCCGAATAAAAACATAAGGTCTTACTTCCACCCGCGTATTAATTTTTTGTTGTTCCACATTCCCCCTCCAAAGCATTTAGAAGCTTGATCAGTATCAATCGAACCTTAGCTGATCTTGAAATGCAAAGAACTATAAGTGATAAGTTGAGGAATATACTGGCTTCAATAGGCATACACTTTTGGATTCATGAAGCCTATTTGTGAATCAAAGTGGAGGAGGCTGCTTCAAAGCAAGCAGATTGAAGCAGGAGACTACCAAATAAGTTTTATCGTTATTTTTGTTTAGCACTTCACCTGTCGTTTTTAATGTTTTTCCTGTTTAGTTGTACCAATGCACAGTGGTAAAAACTTCTCTGAATATAGGATGCTGAAGAGGGAGGGGGGTGGCTTGACAGCCAGCCTTAAAAAGTTTTTTCACCTAAATTATTATTATTAGAATTATATCAGAGAATGGTTTTGCACTGGCAAGGTGTGGACCTTCACCTTTCATCTGCTCACATTTCAATCTCTTTATATGTCTCAGCTTTAACTTTACAAATGGAATGTTACATTTTTGTACTGTTCTTTTGTAGCTGTTATCTGAAATCTGCATGTGAACTCAAAACTGATAATCGACTTAATAAGTGCAGGGCTAACAGATACTGGTATAAATGGTTTTAATCTGAAAATAAAATGTAGAGTTTTATTCATTATTATTCAAGGGATTAAGACATAAATTGGTTGTTTCTAAAATTCTTGAAAACGCACCAGGTTGGAACAACACTGCCACCACAGTTATAATTTCCAAGTGTTACAAAATGGATGTACAGAAAACAAAAATTCAGTTTATGGGGCAGCCAGGCTGCTGTCCTGTGCTCAAAGTATGCTTCACAATGGCAATGATTCTCATTTAAATGTACATTGACTTTACAACCCCTCAATACTGGCACAGAGAGACTCTCAATTACAAAAAGACAGACTAAGTGCCGACTGATGGAGAGGAATAATCACTGACCTATGGATGTATAAAACTTACTGACTTACCTTATTGGTACTTTAACTTTTTACAACACCGCCGTCACCGGAGTCATGGTTTCAGTTATAAAGACCCTCCTGTCACACTGCAACCAATGGACAAAACAGCTTGCCATCCGTTGGTTAACGAGATTGATCCATTCTGTACTCACTGCCTCCCCGTTTTGCTTCCTCTAATATTCCGTCCAGCAATCCGTCAATTTTGACATTTTTCATCCGCTCCAGAAAATTTTGCGCTTGCTCAAAACTTTTGCGTCGGAAAATGTAATCCTAATTCGTGCCGTCTCTGCATCCCATTACGCAGCCGCTATATTCCCGCTAGGCATCCGCTGCAGGAACTGCGCAACTCCATCTCGCTCGCCACGCCAGGGAGGAAGGGAACAGAATGCGAAGGATCAGAACGGAATTGCCTAGCAGAGGAAACACAACGTTTAAACGGAAAAAAACATTCGCAGAGGGACGCTATCCTCGATGATTAAAGGATGTCTACAGATGCCTAGAGGATTGCCTAGAGGACTGCTAGAGAATGCAAAGGGAGCAAACCGTATATCTGCCTATAAAAAGGGGGAGCAACTCATCTGAATCACAACTTTCAGAACAGCAGCCCTGCGGTGCGGATCTCTGCAGCCTTCATGCCTGGACTCTTCCTTCTTACACAGCATCCTGTCATGTCCAACCGTGTGATCGTAACAGAGTCTTTTGGCAGCCACCAATCCCTTCTGCAACACAGTGCGTAAAGCCATTACAGGGTCTGTGACTTCTACTACGGGAAGAAAAAAGAGGCAGCCAAGGAAGCGTCTGGGTACGAAAGATGGTTCGCCAGAAGAGCAGAGGAATGGACTGGTGAGCCTCAGGAACAAAGACCAATCTCCGGGCATTTCCAGAACTTCATGAGGATGCCTCCAAGCCAATGTTTTGATGAACTTGTGCCAAGAGGCGACACCCAGGTTTGATACCAAGGGCAAACACCCCACTTCCCGGCCCAGCCTGGAACCATGGGCTCAAGGTGGCCGACTCACTGTGCACCACCTGGGCCTCAGGGACCACCTACAGGCAGCATCTTAAGTACAGCGCTGGAGGCTGCCACCCAACACCATCAGCAATTGGTGGTACAGCAGATGGTGCAGGCCAATCATGGAAGAATACCTGCAGGGCTCCTCCAGTGCCCCTGCCACTGAAGAAACGGATGGAAGAAAGTTGAGATCAGTGGTATTCAGAGGTGGAACTATCCAACACACCGTTGGAGCATCGATGGCAAGCACGTGGCATGCAAAGCGCCAAGCCAACCACGGTCCCTCTATCACAACTACAAAGGGCTTCTTCAAGCAATCATCCTCTTTCGCCATGGTCCGATGCTGACGTACAAAGTCCAGTGTACCAATCGATTGCTTCAGGCCAAACGGCTTCATCTTCAAGATGCCCCAGAGGTATAAAACGCCAGTCCACCTCAAGGGTAGGCTGGGAACGCAACCTCATCGTAGGGGCTGTCACCAATCCAGACACCCCTGTCCAACGCACGCAAGATGTGCCCTACTTATCGTGGGGATGGATGCCTTCTCCCTCACAACCTACCTCATGAGCCCTACACCTCCAAATACCTCAACCCGGAAGAGAGGATCTTCAAACTATAGTGCCTGTCCAGGGCAAGGTGGGGTGGTGGAGAAACGCCTTTGGCATCCTGGCCACAGGTTTCTCAGGTACTTCTCACCGACCATTGCTGCATTGCCCAGAGACCGTGAGGAGGATCATGGAAGCTTGCTGCATCCTGCAAAATTCAATGCGCACCGCTACCACGTTGCAGTACCCTGCAGAACAGGCTCGTGGACCTCCAACAAGGCAATGGGGACTGGATACTGGGGAAATGGAGGCAAGGGGCGAACCTGAATCGAACTTGGAGGATGTGCAAGAGGCCCAACAGAGCCTGCACGTGGAAGGGAAGAAGTCAGCGCATGATCTCCTGAGATACTGGTGCAACTCCCCAGCTGGAATTCAGTAGAGGTGGCAAGAACGGATGATAGATGCTTAACTGGTGCTTCCTTCAGCCTGTCATCATCACAGTCGGATGAGATTGTGCCATGTATGTTGAGTGGCACTATCAATGAAGAGGGCTTTAATAAAGAATTGTGTTTAAGTTGAAAATTGTGTTGAAATGAATTTAATTAAATTGGTTATTGATTAATAAGGGCCATTTAGGTGTGCACCTGGGAGGGTGGACCATACAGTCCCAAATATGCTTGTCACTGGAGTTTATTCTATTTCCTACAGCGATTATTCATTCACAAATGTATCTCTGTCCATTACACATCGCTATCTCAACCCATCCAAAGCTATTTGAAACCCATCACACATGAAAGGCTTAAGACATTTACTAAAAGTTTCCAGCAGACTTTTATTAAAAAAAAGAAGATGCAAGCAAGTGGTGGTGAATCAAAAATGTAAGACTTAATTAACAACAAGCTTATAAGACAAAATGAGTCTGTTGGCACTCCTCTTGGTCCGATCAGGCTCTGAGGGTGAAGGGTGCAAAGGTGCTGAGTGGAGGTGGCTGGTGGCCTGGAGGTGCTTGTCATCAGCTCCTCCAGAAGCAGAAGCTAGCGAGAAGCCCAGCCGCCAGAAGAGCGAGCCCGTGCTGGCAGAAAATGCCCTAGCAGACCAGAGTGAGGGCCAGGGGTTGGGAATGGGTAGCCCTTTCCCTCTGCAAAAAGGGCTGGCAGCAAGATGGCGTGAGGCCTTTTCTGTGCTTCGCATGAGGTTGTGGGTTTCTGGCTGGCAGGGAAGGCTGGCAGGAACCAAAAGGCTGGCAAGGAAGGACTGGCAGGGAGGCTCTGGCAGGAGGCAGGCACCCAAAGGCTGCGCAGGCAGGCTGGCAGGTAGGTACACCAAAGGCTGGCAGGCAGGATGGCCAGGTAGGCACCAAAGGCTGGAGGCAAGGCTGGCAGGTAGGTCCTTCGCTTGCACCAAGGCTTGGCAGGCAAGGCTCTGGCAGGCAGGGGCAGGCAAGGCAGGCAGGCAGGCAAAGGCAGGCAGGCATGCACAAGGCGGCAGGTGGAGGCAGCCACCAAGGCTGGCAGGCTGGCAGGCGGTAAGGCAACAAGGCTGGCAGCAGGCGGCAGGCAGGCAGCGGCACCAAGGCTTGGCAGGAAGACCTGGCAACCAAGGCTGGCAGGAAGGCTGGCGGGGAGGCATCAACCAAGGCTTTGGCAGGCAGCATGAACCAAGGCCTTGCAGGACAAGGCAGCGCGCCAAGGCTGGCAAGGCCCAGACTGGCTGGCAGCATGCCTGGCAGGCAGGCAGAGCAGCAAGGCTCGCAGGCGAGGCTGCAGGCAAGGCTGCAGGCAAGGCCAGCAAGCAAGGCTGGCAGGGAGGCTGGCAGCAAGCTTTTGAAGCAAGGCTGGAACGGGAGGCAGCACCAAAGGCTGTGGCAGGAAGGCTGGAGGCAGGCATGCACCTAAGGCTGCAGTAAGGGCAGACATGAACCCAGGCTGGCAGGAAGTCAAGCCACAAGGCTGGCAGGTGAGACCTGGCTGGCAGCCAAGAGCTGGCAGGGGCAGGCAGACAGCGAAGGCTGGCAGGCAGGCAGACAGCAAGGCTGGCAGGGTAGGGCTGGCAGCAAGGCTTCGCAGCAAGGCTGCAGCAAGGCTTGCAGGCAGGCATGCCAGGCAAGGGCAGGCAAAGACTGTCCAATCCAATGCTGTGCAGCACGTCCTTCCTCTGAATGGTGAACCCTGCTTTGCTGAGCTGCTCTTCCCTTATATCCCGGGGCGTGACGCAATGCATCCTCCCCAATGTGCAATTAATGCTAGGCATCCGTTCGCCTTCCGCGTGCAGTTCCGCTAGGCTTTCTGCTCTGCATCCGACTTCATCTCGCTCGGCGTCCGCTCTGCAATCCACTCATGCCGTTCCGCGTTCCGGCTTTGCTGAGGCCCCCCGGAAGCCCTGCAGATATGCCATGCCGCTTCATCTGCATTCCATCCGCTAGGTCTTCTGTTCGCATCTGCTTTCCATCCACGCTGCGTCTCTCCCGCATCCGTTCCTTTCCGTGTTATCTGCTCCGGTTAATGCAGAATTTTTTGCCCTTTTGAAGAGCGATAACAAGGATGGAACATTTTGAACATTTTGCTCGTCCATTGTGTCCTTTTTACTAACGTTTTGCATCCGTTGGGCAGTGTGACAGGGCCTTAAACTGTTTGTTAGTATTGATTATCCCTGGACTGATTGTTTTGAATACTGCTTTAACTGTGTATGATTCAGACTGTTTGTTGGACTTTGTTTACCCGTTTACTGGAAATAAAACCTACATTTTACTGTTCAGTGTATCTGTATGGTGATTGTGTGTTATTCCTCACCACTCTCACTACATTTCCCTGAGTGCATTCATTCTCCTAACGGAGAATACCTTAACACAGATAGAAAGTGGTTTTGGAGAAACCCTCAGAATGTTTCTCCCAAAAGGCTTTTAAATATTTTTTTATCTTTTTTTACCCGGATTTTATTGAACATAAAGAAAAACATTTAAAAACAGTGAATGTGTTGTAATCATCCTGACACATCTAATTGTCTTACGTAGCTATTTCGGATGATAAAGTATACATATTCTCATAATATCCATCAATATCAACAACTTATCATCTGTTATCTTAGCATCCTTATCTAATTTTAATTTAAATTTTAGATCCTTCCTTTCTCCCAAACAGTGCTAAAACTTTTCCCATACTTTATAATATTCACATTCATCTTTATTTTTTTTAATTCGAACATTAGTTTATCCATTTCTGTGCATGTCTATATGTTTTTAATTATCTCCGCTTCATCTGGAATTTCCTCAAGTTTCCATTTCTGAGCATAGACTAATCTTGCAGCCGTAATCACATGTATTATTAGGTACAATATATCTTTGTTATATCTCTCTGTATTAATTCCCAATAAGAAGAGTTCTGGTTTATATTAGAGTTTGATTTCACCCATTTCATCTCGCCAAGTCTGAATTTTATACCAAAAATCCTGGGCCTCCCTACAAGTCCACCATACATGATAGTACGTTCCATTTTTCTGGGAGCATTTCCAGTAAATAGGAGATAAATTTGGATACATTTTTTGCTAATTTTGTTGGAGGAATGTGCCACCTATAAAACATTTTGTATAAATTTTCTTTGTAGATATGGCCAATGTTTGTTTGTTTGTTTGTTTGTTTGTTTCCCGTAGAATTTGCTGTTCATCCAAATTAATACCATGTCCAGAGGTGGTATTCAGCAGCTTCTGACCAGTTCAGGAGAACTGATAGCAGAAATTTTGAGTAGTTCAGAGAACCAGGAAATACCACCTCTGATTGGAGATTTTACAGTATCCTTCCCCTGCCATGCCCACCAAGCCAGACCCACAGAACTGGTAGTAAATTTTTTTGAATCCCACCACTGACCATGTCCAATATCTTTCATCCATGCCAACATTATTTCTTTTAATTGTTCCTTCTCTAATTTATGTTCCAATAATACTCTATAAATTTTCCTTACCAATTTATCATCTGTTCCAATTAGAATTTCATCTAATAACATTTTTTGTCTCCTAATTCCCTGATCTTTTATGTTTTTCCTGTATCATGATTGGACTTGTAGGTGGGCCCACCATTCCAGATCTACTCCTTGGACTTTCAGTTTTTGCCTTGATTTTAATTCTCCCATCTGGTTTAAAATATCCTCATATATATATGTATATATATATGTGGATTTTTGGTTATTCAGGTTTTCTCCTGCGTAAAATTGGAAGTAATTTGGCGACGTTTCGACAAAATCTCATTCGTCATCTTCAGGCTTGTGTCTTCAGCTTTGTGCTTCTCAGAGTAATGTGAGCTTGCAGCTGTTTTTTCCTTTTAACTGCCAGTGGGGTGTGACTTGACTGGGTGGGGGCTTGGCTGTGTTCTGATTGGCTGGGGGTTTGTTCTCATTGGTTGGGGGCCTGGCTGTGATCTGATTGGTTGGGGGGTTGGCTGTGTTCCGATTGGCTGGGGGTGTGTTCTGTTCAGGTGGGGGCTTGGCTCTGGTGTTAGCATCTTGTGTGACTCTCATAGGTGTGGGTCTGGTGTCATTCTTCATGTTAGGTATTCATTTGTTAATGAGGGTGGGTTTCCATATGGCTGGTAGGCAGGAGGTATCATCTCTTTTATTCATGCTGTGTGGGAGTTTTTCTATCTCTATGGCTTCTCTTATTATTCTGTTGTTGAAGTGTTCGGTCTCCCATCAGGGAGATGTTGCTCTATCTTCAATATACTTGAAAGTCTTCAGAGACAGCAGCTAGGAAATAACATTGTGATCAAGGACACTTTTTCATGAGAAGAGAAAACCAAGTCATTTTTTTTTTTAAACTGGGCTTTTATGAAACTACATTTTTAGTTTTAAATCTCTACTTCGAATAATAACAGATGAAGATCACATTCCTTTTGTTTACCCAGCCAAGAATGCTGGCTGAGTTTAATAGAACATATCATATCTCAGCATATGACCATGAACAAATGCAGGCTAAGCTATAGAGGTAAAGATTCACACTGTAGTGATTTTTATTTCTATTAGAGAACAGTTGCAAAATCTATTACTGCTAAGAAAAATGAAAAAATTATCAAAATAACAAAAGGTACTTGCATGGAAAAATACTTCAAATTCATCCTTTGCTTTAGTTATTTAACAACTTTGATTAATTACTGAATTATTTGGCACCATGTCAGTATCAGCAGACATAAGCTTCCTCTGAGATATTTCAGCATTGTTGTGCAATGTATACCACGGAATGGAACAACTCGCCACAGCCAACTTGTCACAGGACAACTCACCATGGCCTATTCGCCATAGGAAAACTTGCTATGGTACAATTAACAATTCAATTTAATTATTTATTTATTTTTAAATTTTTGACATTCACATTTAATTCTGTCCCTCCTTTTCCATTCTTTCTTTAATGATTTTATTTCACCATTTCTCTGATATTAATGTAGATCTTCTGCAATGAGTTGTCCCACAGCAAGTTAGCCATGGCAAGTTGGCTGTGGTGAGTTGATTGTAGCAAATTGTAATAGACTTCTAAATCACACATATGTTACACTAACTATTCAATAGTTGAGGGCTTCGTGGGTATGTCCATTCAGTTCTGTGCCAGTAGCATTTTGGTTTGTATGTTTATTTATTTTTTATTTCCCAGAATTGCCTATAGTTATGTATGTCCTTTATTATAAAGGAAACAGTTTTATTTCTGAAAGCTGGCCTTAAGATTTATTTATTTTTCAAAAACTTAACTTTTGTTCTTTATTTTGATCATTTGTTACTATACAAATTGTACTACTTAACACAATTGCAATGTTTCATGTAAAAAAATATGAAAATTACAATTGCTTTTTTAAAATTTACATATATCTTGATTAAAATATGCATTTTGTGAGTGTTTTCTTTGATATTTTCACAAAGTATCATTTTGTGATATTTTTCTCTAAGAAAAATATCATAAAGAAAAGTGACAAGCAGAAATAAACTTTTTTATTCTCATGAATCTGTTTCAGATTTTCATCTTTTCAGATTTCTCATTTCTTTTTTTCCAATAAAATATGGTCACAGTACCTATCACCCAGTATATCTGGAAATCTTTCATATAGTATTAATCAGGTCTAATCTTCTTTATGACAGTTTGACATAATAGGTAAGACATCAGGCTAGGAACCAAGAAACTGACTTCTAATCCTGTCTTTGGCACAAAGCCAACTGGGTGACTATGGCCCAGTTATTATGAACCTGAATCTATACTGGGCACTACATTAAGTAATTAAGATGGTATTAGGCACAAATCAAGGAAGGAGAATGAAATGGAAGAATGATAATTGATTGAAGGGTATAAATCATGAGGGATTAGGCATAAAATTCAACTGGTGAGAAATAAAACTTTAACACTTTATTTTATAGATGAAAAGATACAACTTAATAACAGGGTGGTACTCATCGTATGGCATTTAAACAGTTACATATTTATAAAACTCCATCTCATGGTAAAAGACTTATTCCTAAAAGTTTAGGAGTTTATGATTTGTAATCATAATCTGACAAATAGTAGCCACTGTTTGTCAGAT
Organism: Laticauda laticaudata; assembly: GCA_004320025.1. Lineage (NCBI taxonomy): Eukaryota > Metazoa > Chordata > Lepidosauria > Squamata > Elapidae > Laticauda > Laticauda laticaudata. Next base: position 16,765 of record BHFT01000520.1, read on the forward strand.
TTGCTGTGACTTTTTCAGCATTCTTAACTGTATATTTAAAATTATAAATCTAGTAAAAATAGCAAAAAAATATCAAAAAGTTGGAAAATATGAATAATATTTTATGCATTAATTTTGCATTTGATACTTGAAAGTCCATGCCAATGGTATAGAATAATTAATTAATTCATTCATTCATATCTGACTCAGGACCACAACTGGGACCAAAACTTCCATCACCAAGTGATGGAATCATTAAGTGAGACATCATGTAATTGCACCTGATTTTATATTTTTCCATCATCATTAAGTGAATCACATAATAATCACATAATAAAAAATCCAGCTTCCCCGACTCCCTTTGCTAATCAAAAGTCAGCTGAGAAAGTCACAAATGCTGACCATGGGATGCTGCAACCATTGTAAATATAGACCAAACTCTTGAATCATGATCACATGATTTCAGGGGCACTGCGATGGTCATAAATGCAAGGACCAGTCCAAAGTCATATTTCCAGCCTTATAACTGTGCACAGTCACTAAACAAATGATCATAAGCCAAGGAATCCTCGTAGTGTATCACCCTCCCTCTTTTAAATGTATATTATATTGCAATATTCACAGTAGAAAAGTTGACATTGAAAATTTGCACCATATTTTATTGGCAATTTGAAACTACAAAATAAAAGTAGTTTTGAAAAAAAAAAAGCTACCTTGATAAAGACTGTTGCCTACCTAAGAACGTTTCAACAGTATAAGCATTGAATCTGCCATTTTTTTCCCAGTACTTCCTAGCTAAAATAAATCAACTTGAGCTTCTGGTATTATATAGCCATCCTGAAATTAAATAAGTAATCCATTATTTACTTTCAGGAAAGAAAGTAGAAGTCTCAGCAGAGCAATATATAGTACAGTCAATGTTGTAATAAATCTGCCATATTTTTGAATGTCAACAATGGATATTTTTGATGCTTTGGATATCCCATATTATTTCCTCTTTGCAGTCCTACAAAAAATTCTGGCAACAATGCATGTTTGGTCAGATAACATATGGTTTATGGCAGATTCTCTGAAATGTGCCAGTTTATCTTACTCTTAGAACAGTTTGTCTTAGAACAGTTGAAAAATTAAACCATAGGCTTGTACCCAAAAAACAATGTGTCTGCGAATCATAAGAAATAAAATTAAAATAACCCAAATAATATTGGATTCCATCTTAAGAATTCTGTCTTCAACAAAAATCATCATGCTATTGGCTTCTAGTACATTTCAAACCAATTTTGGAAGCTTAGATTTAGAAATATCTCATCTCCACACACAGAAATATATGATTTACACTTTTTAAAAATAATCTATAGACTGTGCCAAAGGGTTTGTAGATATTTAGATATAGGCTATTGATTTTTAATGAATTCTTAAATGCTTCCTTGTATTTTAAATCTCTTAGAAATGGAAATTAAGGGTTTGCTGGCTCTGGAGCATAAATTATGCTACTCATCTACTTAATAGATGTGGCATCAGCCTCAGGAAATAAAGCTTCCCTGTGTAATACCACTAATTACTGCAAGGCTAAACATGCAGTACAGCAATGACTTATGCTTTAAAAGGTTGAACATACTGACATACTGATTCACCCCCTACATCTAGCCAAGAGCTTTCTTTTCTTTTTCTTCTGTTTCTTTTTATTTATTATTTTTCTTCAGTTATTTGAAATAATATGTCCATGGTTCTGAATGAATAATCATATAAGGACTGAAGATAAGAAAGGCAGTTTCCTGTAAAACATTTCTTCCCAACTTCCACCTATTTCCCATAACAAAGCTTGTTGCAGGGGCCTAGCTGAAAAAAAAAGCTGTTTTATATATTTTCAGTAATCAAAGAATAATATAGGGCATAATGTGGAAATGAGTGATTAACCAGCACAGATTTAATTAGACTTTGGATGAAGAACATTTCCTAAATTATATACTGGAATAAGAATTTTCTACAGCTTGTCTGAATATGCCATCACATTATATTTAGCAGATGTTTATCAACTCTTGATATTGGTCTTCGACATCTTCACCATTCTGATTATCAGAGTACTAGCATTATTCTGTCCATGTCCCCCTTAAATCCATAATTCATAAGACAATTGTTTTGTTCTGTACAAGAAGCAATTAATGTCACACTGACTACGAAGAAGACTGAAATTACACAGCACAATAAAACAGCACTGTATTTTAAGACAATTTATATCATCGTCACTATTTTAATAACACTATTATCATTTCGGATACAACAAACTATCATTTCTCCATTTAGTGTAAGGTTATAGGACAAAGCTTGTATCAAGTCTCCAGTGATCATAGGCTAGGTCAAACTCCTGAAGAATGTTTGCATTAAGAACCAGTGAGTTAAGCAAAATATTTTGATCAGAAACCTCAGCATGTTAGAGACAGACTGTTCAGGAACTCACCAGAAACAGTGGTTCTATCTATAAAAGAATGTATCCATTTGGAATTATATGCATAACTGAGGAGCATATCACCCCCACCTTTTATTTTGTTCTGAGAGAGGCTATCCAGCTTTAAAGGTCATTTTGTTAATGATGGATGGCATTGATTTACTGATAAAAGTCACTTCATTTCTGCAATGGGAAGCCTGAGGATAATCTCAGCCTCCAGCCTGTGATAAAGTACTTTGTAAGTTTGTCAGTGGTAACAAAAACCTTAATTAATAATTGATTGTTTAAAATGCTGATATCTTAATAATCCAAATTAATTGATGGCCAGCTATAGCACAGTGCTAGTACTTAGTTGGGTTGTATAATTGGGAGAAGAAGGCAATGTCCTAGCTCAAGTCGATAAAAATCCATTTATTTAGATGTCAGAATTTGCAGACTAAATACTATACAGTGCTCTCTTTTTTTAAACTATGCCCATAGAGAAGGAGATGCATGGCTGATTCATAGATCAACCAGTTGGGAAATTTACTGACTATTCTTAAAGTTGAAGAAATCTCTTCCATATCTCTTTTTCCAAGCATGTAGTTGCCGTTGTCAGAAAACCATATCAGTTATTCCAGTTTTCTATTTAACTACCTGAAAGTTTTGTTAGGCACAGAGGACTCATGTCACTGATAGCAATTGAACATGTTCTACATGCTAGAGAAGATTCAGGCAGAGAGTCTTCAGAGGCTGAAGGACATTGCTGCTTAAATCCACATGGTTGTTCCAATTTTTTGGGAAGAAGGGATGGATTAGAGGTAATTGGGATTTACCATGTTCACTGTATTGGTAGGTCTACAATGTAAAAATAGTTCGTATGCTGATCTCTTACTTTTGTTTAGTTCCAAGTGGATGCTTGTTATAAGTACCCATCTAGCATTTACTTGTTAACAAGAGCATATATAAGCACTATGTGTGTGTGTCTGTGTGTACATATACATATACACATATACATCACATACATACGCACATATGTGTGTGTATCTATCTATCTATCTATCTATCTATCTATCTATCTATCTATCTATCTATCTATCTATCTATCTATCTCTATCTGTATCTCTATATATATCATACAGGAGATGTGATGTTAACAGCAGTAATGAAGTAATCTAAAGTTCTTACCTTAGGAGCTTCATTGATGTCCAAGTTAAGAAAGGGTTAATTTGAAAGGTTGTATCAAAACTTCAAACCTTCATAGGAAGCTTAACTTACTTCCTCACAAACAAATATTTTAGTGTTTTCAGAGTTTAGTGGTTCTGTAGTATTCTGTCATTTTATTTCTTTGCACTCATAGTAAATTTTGTCAGCAGTAGAACACATTTTTAAAACCATAAAAAGATGTACTAAAAATTGCATTTAATATTCAAACATTCTCATTTTATCTGAAATAAAGGAAAATGCTGCAATTCTCCATGTGAAGAGAACTCTAGATACCTTCCTATAGATGGTAATGTGTATTCTTACATTTATTTACCTAAGTAATAAGGTGGTTTATGTGTTTATGAGCCCCTTGTTCATGTGAAATATTTTAATCCTATCAAGTTCAGGTGATTCTGGCTTCATAACTTCCTACCTGCTGACATCAGGAAATAACTTTTCCTTTGAGTCTTTTTCAGATTAGGAAGTCTGGGAATTTTAGGAAGGCCTAAAATGATTGAAAATGGCACTCTAAGTCTACATGATCTTGCGTACTAAAGTAAGTTCAGAAACATTGATTGAAATTAGAAAATACCTTAAGAATATATATTTCAGGGATTTCTTTTTTATATATATAAAAACTAACTAACCAACTAACTAATGGCAGGATATGTGAGAAATATAGGTTTAGTTTAGTCTAAACTAAACCAACTCTATTTATTTTAGGCCTCTGTTCCCTTCTACCTTGCAAATTCGCTTGTTTTCATCATGTCCACACAAAGTTCAACATCTTGCTGAATGTTTTCAAATCTTTCTGTTTTGATGATCTCATCAATTCCATGCCCAATACAACTTTTTCTTCCACCTCTATTTGATGAAAGTCAGCTGTAAAGGGGTACAAAACTTTGCTAGGTGATGTGGGCGCACCATGATCCAAGTCCTGTCCCATCTCACATTCACCTCCTTGTAAATTTTAACACTCTCTTGTGGCGGCCCCTGCTCTTGATTTAAATTATCCATTCCTGTTGCATTCATCTTACTTGTATGTTTTGTCTTTTATACCCAGTTCTTATTTCTATAAAGCAGCGTAGGCTGCCTTTTCTACTGTCACTTCAACAAACATTTGCCAAATATTTATTTCTCTGAGAGTGGTGTCATTTAAAAGAGGAAGGATTGTTTTGCAAAGCTGTCAGAAAATCTTAAATTTTAGCAACATGCTAATTGGGTGCTATGTTTTGTTTTCTTAAGATTAAGCACCTAGCTTTCAATCCCCATCTGCAGTAATTTGATTCATCAGAAGACCAGCATCAGAATTTGCTTAGATACCAAGGTATCAGGATAGAAAAACATGTGTTTAGGTTTTTCACACACTTTGAAAATTTGCTAACCCAGGTAGGTGCTGACTGTGCACTCTGATAGCAATTTGAGTATACAATGAAAGAACCATTGCCACTAGATCTGACTGGTTTACCAGGGGTGACCAGGGGTGTCAAACTAGATTTCATTGATGCTGCATCAGGGTTGTGTTTGACCTCAGGGGATTGAATAGGTGTGGTTGTGGTGGCCAGTGTGGGCATGGCCAGCTCAATGTCCTGCCAGTCAAAATGAAGTCCAGGAAGGCCATATGTAGCCCTAGCGAGTTCCATTTTCACTGGTAAGGGTACTGCTGGACGGTCCTTCATTGTTTCCAGGGTGACTCCACGATCAGATCTAAGCACCCTGCAGGCCGAATCTGGCATGCAGATCTTAAGTTTGATACCCCTGCTCTAGACACTTAAGTTCTTTATTGTGTGATTGCAGCTCCTGAAGTGGCAAGCTTTAATAGAATAGTATATCTAACAAAAGTGGATGATTATCATAGGTTCTTTTTAAAACTGCATCAAATTAAACTGACCTATACTCAAAAGAGCAACAAAAGCATGGAACAGGTAGTTTTTTATGTCTCCCTATAGGGGTTGGATTTTTTTTTTTTAAAGCCAAGATACAAAAGTGAAATGTGAAATTTACAAATCTATATGTGAAGCTTATAATTGTCTTTAACATGTAACTCTATTATTTCTGTATTGCTTTGCTGATTACTATTACTAAAATAATTACTATATTATACTGTTGTTCTGGTACAATATTTCCTCTATTCTATATTGTATAACTATTATATTATTCCATACCCTCTTTATTATATTATTACTACACTGCATACTAGCAATGTTTTCTTCTTGCAAATACTGTTTTGCCTTTTACCTTATTTCCTCTCCCTATAGGAGTTCTATTGTTTTTTTTAAAATCTCTGTTAATGACCTGCATTTTGAGTACTCATACCTTTCCCTGTTGTGCTTTGCTTTGCTGCAGCTCTGTACTTTTTAACCTCCTCTGGATCATTCAATCTCTAAGAACAAAAACCACTTTTTTTCAGCTGTTTTTCTCCATTTTCTAGTGGATGCACAGCTTCCAAAATGCTTATCTCCTCTGTTCTTCTCCATCATCTCTTTCAAGGTTGCAGCTTTATTAACAATTCTGCCACTGGGGAAAAGGCTCATATGAAAAGGCAGGAAGGCAGTATGGGGACCTGCACTTTTTTCTAAACATTCTGCTCTGACACATAAACTTGGAGAACTATCAGTGGACTTAACAAAAGCCAACTTAGCCTTGCTAGTAGAGTGAGACTCACTAAAGAGAGTGCATTACATTTATGTGTTAACTTGTTCCTGTCAGTTCTGCCATCTTCAGGTTGGTGCCTCTATGGCATCCTGCCATTAAAGGCTAGGAGGGGAGGGGCATGGGGGATGAATAAATGAACAGTAAACCTCTGTTAGTATGTGATGGAAATAGGGAGGGGGAAATGACAGATGAGGAAGGCCAGGGATACTTTGAACCAGTTCGTGCCAGTCTTGAAGGATACTGAAACACCAGAGATCCTGGGAAAGGAATGTTGGTTGCTCCAAACACCAGACATTCCCAAAACATCTAGATACCAGCTCATTGGATGGTGTTGGACTGGATGGGGGGGGGGGCAAAGGAAAGAATCCATGGGAAAACTCTGCATACTTTCACACAGGAAATTCAGCTCAACGATACTGCAGCTAGCATCTTTTAGTAAAATAAGCTATCAATTCAACCAAATGGAGTCAATGGTCTTCCTTTCCTTTGGGATCAAACTGGGGCAGGTCTCACAGTTCCTTAAAGATCTCCAGTGAGATCTTTGACTACTTTAAATATCTATGGATATTCTCTGTCATCCAGGTCATGGCTGTCTCAAAAGTGCTTTTTTAAAATGAACTATGTGTTTTCTTTCAATAAGACATTTCATTTCTCATCCAAGAAAGCTTCACTTCTTCCTGAAAGGAAAAAAAAAACATAGTCCAGTTGCGTTTGAATTAGCACCTTTGAATTAATTGCTTTAACTTATGGATATCAGCAATTTAAATGAACATTGGCTTCCTCTTATAGAAGGTTGATTAAAGTTTTCTCAGTAATACATAAGTGAAATAAATACATAATGTATTTATGTAAATAATACCAGAATCAGTCAGAAAATTGACTGATAGAAGTCTCATTGCTAGTAGAGGAAAGAGTATCAGAATCTTACTCTTTTGATACTGTATACAACATTGGTTACCTTAACTGTTTTACTTATATCCCACTTCCTATGTGAGTAAGTTGCAAAAAGTAGGACTTTTCTTCTATAGTAAGATAAATACATACATTTTGTCCTCAAGGTCTGTTTCATGTGTCCATGCTATCTATTGTAACTTAAAATGTTGTATGTAGTGATTCAGTACATAAAACAGTTATTGAATTCAGCTGTTCAATTATTCCTCTAGAGAAATCCACCTCACTAAATCAATAGCAAGAGAGGAAGCTGTTTCTGCAATAAAAATAATAAAGTATCTTGTAGCACCTTGAATGACTAATAAATTTATTACCATGGAAGCTCTGGTGGATCATAGTCTGATGAAGTGAGCTCCGATCCTAGATGTTGCTGTGATAATACATTTCTTAGGTGTTAAGGTACCTTTTTGCTCTTTTTATTAGATAGGGATACACTCTTAACATAGCTAAATCCCTTGTCCTTCAGCACTCAGATTGGGTTATGAATATTTATTATTACTGTGGCTAAGACATTTGCAACTGAAATATTAGTGTACTTTTATTAACATAATTTGTTCTTGAATGATGTGTTAATTTGTATTGTGTTAGTTCATTTCATGAGTTACCATGGACTGTTTAAATGAAAAGGTGGATGATATTTCAATAAGTGAAATAAATCTTAAGAAGATTTGCATGATACTGACAAAATGTCACATCGACTGGAATATATTTGATATATTAAAATTAATCAAATGTGCACAAGACTATCTTTCTTTCTTTTTCTTTTTTACTTTTTAATTACAGGTAGTCCTCACTTAGTAACTATTTACTTAGCAACCATGTGAAGTTATGGCAGCACTGAATGAAGAGATTTCTGATTGGTCCCTAAAATTATGGTTGTTGCAATACCCCCATAATCAGATGATCAAAATTTAAGTCTTGGAAGCCCACTTGCACCACCATACTTGGAAATGCTTCAACTGTCCCTATCTGTCTGTCTCACTGCACTCTGAGGCCCTGCCACACTAGCTGATGTTTGTCATCTTCTTCCTCCCACTGATCAGGCATGCCTGCCCTGACTCTTTAGAAGGCAGCTGCTGGTTGCATGAAATCATCTTCCTTATGTCTTATGAAGAAACAACTGAGGGCAACCAAGGAAAGAATGCTTCATGTGGCCAGTAGCTGTCTTATGAAGGGCCAGGCTGGGAAATGCTTGGTCAACAGAGGGAACAAAAAGATGGCAAGGATTAGTTGGGATGGCAGAGAACAGGGTAACAGGGGTTTCAAGATGCAGGGTAGCAATGGTACGTAACTGTAGCTGGGACTGAGCTGGGGCAACTACTGCTTCATACCATATTATGCTACTGGACTGAGGCTTTCTGGGGTAGCTGCAGTTTCACACCATGCTGCCTTGATGGGCCTCATGCTGGGCAGTTGAGGCTTCCCAGGGAAGCGGCAGTTTCACACTATGTCATGATTCTAGGTTGGGAAGGGGTAGCTGAGATTTACTAGGCATTAAACTATGCTGTTTAATGGCCAGGATGGGGTTGCTGGGATTTCATCTTACACTTACACTGGGCTGGGCAGCTGGAGCTTCCTATGGTGGCTGCAGATGTGTGCCATGATATTGGACTAGAATGGGTTTCCAAAGAGTGGCCACGCCACACCATATTGTGTTGCTAGGATGGGGGCAGGGTGTCTGGTGTCTGGGGAAATAGGCCAACTCACCACTGGCAACTCGTTGTAGGACAATTTAACAATTCTATGTAATTGTTTAATATAAATAAAAATTAATTTAATTTTTGCCATTCGCATGTCATTCTGTCCCTCCTTTTGCATCCTTTCCTTAATGATTCTATTCCACCATTTCTTTGATATTAGCGTAACTCTTGTCCTGCAGTGCATTGTCCTGTGGCAAGATGGCCATGGCAAGTTGTCCTGCAGCAAGTTGTCCATGGCTGTGGTGAATTGGCCATGGTGAAGACCCACTTCCAGGAGCGGCTGTGGATTTGCACCACACTGCAGTTCTGGAACTGCTTGCTGGCCTGCAAGCAGGTATAAATGTGTGTGTGCTCTGCATTTAAAACAGAAGAAAACAGCTGATGCACGGCAAACAACTCTGCCATGCAAATCAGCTGTGCTCTAATCATAGGCATAAAGCACAGGAAAGAACAGGGGCAGGCAGGCCCACTTCCTTGTCACAGTGAACCAGTTTGGAGGGAGCTGAACATGGGAAAAAGGGGTTCACGCGAACTGGTCCAAACCGGTAGAATCCCACCCCTGCCTGCAAGGCGGGATGAGGTAGTCAAAAGGGCAGAGATGGTGAGGAGAAGGGGGAGGGACAGTTGAGGAGAGAGTTGAAGGTGAGACAATCCCTTATCTTGGAAAAATGAGGTTCGGGGCTAGGAAGGGCTAAGCCAGAATTGCTTGAATTAAGGTATGTCCTTGGCTAACAACCAATGGAATTTAATTAATAACTGAAACAGGAAGTGCCAAGACTGCTGTCACTAAGCAAAGTGGTTATGCAACATTGCTCTTTATGATTGTATCACTTAGCGACAAAAAAAATCTGTCCCAATTGTCAAGGACTATCTGTACATCCTTGCATTGACAATCTGCCCTCTATGTAAGGCAGAGTTCTGTTTGTCAGCATAGAGACTGATAATCTGGTGACAAATTTGTGCTAATAGTGTTCCGTCTGGAAAGAAGCGCGTGAGAGTGGGTTCCAAACAACAAGTCTTTATTACAAACCGCTAGGCAAAAGATATGGAACATTGCCCAAGCCATGGCAGCCCTTTATATAGCGACTTGCCTGCCGGCTTGTGGCCAATGACACTAGTTTAATTCTTTCCACCGCTTGGCGGCTTCCCGGATTGGTTCCTAGCGAACCAATTCATAAGTGGCCTTTTCAGCCAATCAGAATGAGGGACTTGGAACCTACCAAGTTCCATACAGAACACCCTCCCCCTTTAGTTCAGTCCAACATGGGTGACATAGTCATGCAGGTAGGTGGGGCTTTTCCTACCTGCACGGCTCAGGTCTTGTTGTTTTTTTTTTTTTTTTTTTTTTTTTTTTTTTTTTTCTGCGTATTCAAGAGGATTGGATGAGATCGCTGCTTCTCTCGATCTTCTCCATGGAACCTCCTGGAAGGGTGAGTCAGCCATGCCGCTCCGCCTGAGTCTCTCGAGCTGGTTAAGATGGCTCCGCCGCTCCCTCCTGGTTTGGCTGGGTTGGTTGAGCTGGCCTGGCTGCCACCTTCCAGGAAGGCCTTGCTTCACTCTCCTGCTCCCAGACTTCTTTGTTGGGGTTCATCTAACCATGAGTGCTCTTTTGGTTTGGTTAGACTGTTGTTTTGCAGAGTTGTTGTCATGTTATGGGAGGTTACTCTCCCTTTTTTATATTATTTGTACTTCCCCACCTGGTTTTTTTATCATCGGATTTATTATTTTTGGTTCTGTGGCATTTTGTCTTTCTAGATTGCGGGAACAAAGCTGGTCTATGTGCTGCTTCCATTCCCTCCCATCGTTTAGCATTAGTCGGTAGGACCAGGGGCCTGTGACTTGTGTGATGGTGGCTGGCAGCCATAGAGGGTCCCCAGTAAAATTTCTTGGCATAGACTAGGTCACCGATTTCGACGGTATGGTACTTGCTGGAGGATCAGGGGGCTTGTCCCATGTGTAAGTGGGGTGTAACCTGTCCAGATAGGACATAGTTTCCTGCCCATTAAAAGTTCAGCCGGGCTTTTATTTGTGTGCTACAAGGGGTGATATATTGCAAGGTTAGAAGTCGGTTGAGTTTGTCTTGCATGTCCCCCTTGTCCATTCCTCTCTAGGCCCTTTTTAGAATACCGAACCATGAATTCAGCCTGCCATTCACAGCCAGGTGGGCCAGCGCGGTGAAGGCATGATGGATACCCTGGGCAGCCAGGTATTATTCAAAACTGCAAGGCAGTAAATTGAGGCCCGTTGTCCGAAACCAGTAAATCTGGTAAGCCCATGCATCGCAAACAGTTTGTTGAGCTGTTTCATAACAGCCTCAGTGGTTGTGGAAGCCATGAGGATGACTTCCAACCAGTTTGAATATGCATCAACTACAATCAAAAAGGTGTTCCCCTTTGTTGGCCCCGCGAATTAATGTGCACTCTAGACCATGGACCCTGGGAGTTTTCCAGTCCCTGATTGGTGCCTGTGGGGGGGTAGGCCTCACTTTTCTGACAGTCATGGCATGTTGCAACCCAGCATTCAATGTCTTTTGTCCAGCCCTGGCCACCAGACGTAACTCCTGGCCAGGGCTTTCATTTTGACTATGCCCGGGTGACCCTCGTGCAACATGCCCAGGACATCTTCTTGGAGGCTGCTTGGGATTACCACCTGTCACCCTATAAAATGCACCCCTTTTCAATAGACAGTTCGGTCTGCCTGGCACGGAAAGATTTAAAAGTCTCAGTTTTTTTTATTTTCTCTGGCCAGCCTTTACCGACCCAGTTTAGTATGTGCACTGTCAAAGAGTCTTTGGCTGTGGCTCTCGCAACGTCGGCTGCAGTCAGCGGCAGCTCCATGGAGGTCTCAAGCTGAAATGTGGAGGTAGTTGGGGCAGGGTCATCCTCTGTGACGGGCAATGGGGAATGGCTCAGGGCGTCGGCGTGAGAGATTGCTTTGCCAGGTCTGCGGAGTAGTGTGTAGGAATAGGCAGCAAGGAATTCAGACCACCTTGTCATTTAGAGAAAAGAATGTTCGGGGTTGGCTTGTTTCCCGCTAGGATTCCAAGGAGAGACTTGTGATCAGTTACAATAGAAAACGGTCTACCATAAGGTACTCATGGAATCGTTTGATTCCGGCGACGATTGCTAGAGCTTCCTGATCAAGTTGGCTGTAATTGGCGTTCCGCCTTGGAGAGCGTCTTTGAGTAAAAGGCGACCGGTGCTCTCTGTTGTCTGGAAGGTGGTGACTCAGGATGGCGCTGACCCCAAAAGGGCGAGGCATCGCAGGTGACCGTCAGAGGCAGGGTGTTAATTAAACTGGATGAAAGAACAGTGTCTGACGTTAATAGGTCCTTAATACTTGGAAGGCTTCTGTTCCCGGTGGCCCATGTCCAAAGTGGTTTTTTTTATCTAGCAGTCCAATGTAGGGGTTCTGGCTATTGTTGCCTTATGGGGCAGGAACACGTAAAAAACTTATGAGGCCTAGGAACGCCTGGAGATTGGTTTTTGTTTTTGGGTCTGGGAGCGTCTTTGATTAGCCTTCACTTTTTTTCGGTGGGGTGAATGCCTTGCTCATTGATTAAATAGCCAAAAATTCGACCCGGTTAGTGGCTAGTTCACATTTTTCCTGTTTTACTTTTAGGCCTGATTTTCTAAAGCATGTTAAGACTTCTTCTTAACCTGGTCTCTAGCTGGTTGGCATTTTTTGCTGAGACCAGTACATCGTCAAAGTATGGGACAAACACCTTTGATTCCATTTAGTTGTCGTTCCATGAGGCTTTGGAACACGGCCTGGGGCAATGCTAACACCAAAATTGGAGGCTGTTACATTTGAATGCCCCTCCATGCGTTACTATCGTTTGTGCTTCTGCTGTTATAGGATCAATGGGTAGCTGTTGATAAAGCCTGTGCTAGGTCCAGGTTTTGCGAATATTTTTCCTCCCCCTAGCAAGTGCAATAAATGTTGCACTACTGGCACTGAGTATGTGCTTTGTTGGAGTGCGTGGTTCAGGGTTGCCTTATAGTCCCCACAGATGCGCACTGGACCCATCTGGCTTCACCAGTATTATGATAGGGGTTTCCCCTTCGGCGTGGTCAATGGTTCTTAAAAACCCCTTGTGCTATCAACTTATTCAGCTGTTTGTCAATTTTTGATTAGTGTGAATGGAATGTGTCTGGCCTTTAAACAAATGGGGGCTATTTTCGGGGTCTAGGCTAAAATGGAAATTGGGGTCCCTTGTACTTGCCTAGAGTCCCATTGGAAAACTTGTCCCATCTTGGAATTCTTGGAGTAGGCTCTCCTCCCAGTTGATTGTGGTGATGCGGTTGATCCCGGTCATCCCGATTCCCAGAGGCACGAACCATTCGATCCCTACAGGCTAGGGCGTTCACGGTCAGCGATAGTCAGAGGCAAGACTTCGGCGTGGTTGTTTAAATTCAACAAAAAAATGTCCAAGGCCAAACTACTGGGATTCGATTTCCCTGATAATCTTTTAGCACTAGTTTTTGTTTCTTTAGTTCTCTCTGCTTATGTTCAGAATTTAGGCGCCAGATGGTATTCGAGGATACCATTGATAGGAACGACCCTGAGTCGACTTACATCTCACAGGGTCTCCCCTCGATGCTCACCTCTATCTGAACCTTCTTTCCGCTTTCCACCCTGGCATTGTCGATGGTGACTGTCTGATGCGTTTCTTCCCTGTCACCAGTTCTCTTATGCGGTTCCATCTGTTGCCGGCTTGTCTGTCATTGTGTCTGGGGTGTGTGTTGCTGCGTCTTTTTGGACTATAGATCTTTTTGTTGCAGCATACCCTTCGATGTGCCCCTTTTATTACAAGCCTGGCATATTGTGTCGAGGAACCTGCATTCAGACCACAGGTGATTGCCTCCTCAGCCCGCACATTGAAAATCCCGCTGATTCCTCCTCTTTTCGTGCCATTTTCTATCTGAATAGAGTCTATGGACATCTTCGTTGTCGTCTTCGGTGTCACTCTGGGTTTTGATGTCCTCGTGGTGGGTTGTCGCTGTGGGCTGTTTCTTTCCTCCCTCTGCCTTCTTCTCCCTGGTTTGGGTTGGCAGGTCTGGAACTGTGTTCATTTGCTGCATGGTGGCTGCTGATTTCTTTGCTACCTATTCAGTAGTTTGCTCTGAAGGGTAGAGTCTTTCAGGCCGAGGACTACGTGGTCTCTCATTGCCTCGTCCATGTTTTGGAACTCACAGGCTCCTCCGATGTGTCTCAAGGCTGTCACAAAATCTGCTATGGTTTCATCTTCCTTCTGTTCCCTCTTGTAAGAACTCGTGCCTTTTGATTAAATTCGAGACCACTGGGTGCGTAGTGCTCTCGGAGCAATCGGTTCAGGTCAGACCAGGTCATCTGCTTGACATCTCTGGGTTTTGCACAGCGCCTTCGCCATTTTGAATACGGCCAGTCCACAGTGTGTAAGGAAGACAGCCCTCTTCCTTTGGTCTGAGATTTCTTCCATCTCGTTGCTTTCTAAGAACATAAGAAAGCAATTGATATATGATTCCCAATCCTCCTCATCAGGATTGAAAAGTGCGGGCGGTGCATTGTTACTGGCCATCTCTCTTGCTCGGTTCAAATCACCGCGTGCTTAAGTCTCTGCTTCTACGATGATCCCACCCTCGTCGCCAGTGTTCCGTCCGGAAAGAAGCGCGTGAGAGTGGGTTCCAAACAATAAGTCTTTATTACAAACTGCTAGGGAAAAGATACAGAACATAGAGCCCAAGCTGCGGCAGCCCTTTATATAGCGGCTTGCCTGCCGGCTTGTGGCCAATGACACTAGTTTAATTCTTCCCACCGCTTGGCGGCTTCCCGGATTGGTTTCTTGCGAACCAATCCATAAGTGGCCTTTTCGGCCAATCAGAATAAGGGACTTGGAACCTACCAAGTTCCATACAGAACAAATAGAATGACATCCTGTAGAAGTCTGTACTCCCTCTCTAAAGCCCAATATAGAAAATGGCATTGGAGATGCAAAATAAAATGGATTTCCTTCTCTTTCTACTGATATGATCATTCTTATCTGATTGGGATGGGGCATTAGAGCAAGGCTGTGTTCTTCCTTAAAATTTTAAACAGGCCAAATAATTCAGTTCTGAAATTAAGAAAATTTTAAATGTCTGAAGTTTTTAAAATGTTAATATGTGAAGTTTTCAGAAATATATGATTATCACTATGGTATTTTTTATGGGCCAGGATTTTTTGAATTCAATGTAAACTCAGAAACTATGATTACTCCACTCTGTTCATCTTCCAAATTGTTTCTGAAGGAGAAACTTCCTAACAGTGATGATAATTAACCAGTGGAACAGCTTGCCTTGTGGGTGCTTTATCACTGGAGGTTTTTAAGAAGAGACTGGATAGCCACTTGTCTGAATTGGTATAGGATCTTCTGCTTGAGCAGGTGGCTGGACTAGAAGACCTGCAAGGTCTCTTCCAGCTCTATTCTGATTCTGATATTTGAATAGGTACAGAATAAATTATAACTCAAACTATCATACAAGCTTTTGGTTCGCTACTCTTATTTCTGTATTATATAAGCCCAGTAGTATTTTCTGGAAGTATACATGTTTCTGCAATTAAACAGATTTTAAACAGACAAGAAGCAATGGATGGAAACTAATCAAGGAGAGAAGAAACCTGGAATTAAGGATAAACTTCCTAATAGTGAGGACTATTAACCAGTGAAACTGCTCGCCTTCAGAAGCTGCAGGTGCTTCATTATTGGAGGTTTTTAAGAAAAGACTGGAAAACCACCTATCTGAAATAGTATAGGGTCTCTTGCTTGAGCAGGGATTGGACTAGAAGACCTCCAATGTCCCTTCCAGGTCTATTTTGATTGATTGATAGATAGATCAGGTTTTTGTTCCCTTTCCTCTTTTTCTGGATCTATATTTGTAGCATGAAATGTAAGACTGCACAGTTGAGATCTTAAGTAGCTCTCCCTATGCATAAATGGCTTCTGTTGTTAATGTCTATTCCCTTTGCTATACTAATGTTTTAAACCAAGAACAACGTGTGGGTTGCCAGCTGTAATCCGATGCAGTATTACATTATATTTTAAAATGTGTACTTTCCTCGTGCATATCTAACAATTCCTAGATTAAGAGCAAAATCCATAGACAATGCCTTTAAACCACCATATAATTTGACAAATTTCACAAAGTGTACTTAGAACAGGCTCAGCAGTTTAAAAAGCTCAATAATTCCATATCTAAGGCTGTGAATCCATTACAAGAACAACATGGGTGTCTTGAATGGATACAGAAGCTTAGAGTAGAATTGTACCAATACAGATGTGTGGGAGTAATATGGCGAGCAGCAGCCTGAACTATTCTTGGGTCAAAGTTATATGATATTAGTCACCTACTGTTACAACATCAGAAATGTTCTATATACCTTATATAAACATGTTGTGGAATATAATCTAGCTTTCCAGTGCTATATAAATGCTGAGATAAAAAAAGATAACAATGTAAGAACATAACATGAGCTATGCAGCATGAAGACTCCACATTCTCATTAATTATATGGAGAGTAACTATATTTAAAGAATTAAGTTAGAATTATATTTAGTAATTACCACCTTTGCCTAAATCTTTATCTTGGCCCTGACACCTTTTGGGAATGGATTTAAATGTATTTTTGAGCTGGATTTTTTTTCTGCATCTCTGCAGGAAGGTATTGTGTATTTATATGTTAAAATAGAGGCAAATGTTTTATTAGCACAAAACCTATACATATCAGTGTGGGATTCAATTTTTTTTACTACCAGTTCTTTGGATGTGGCTTGGTGGGCATGGCAGGGGAAGGTTACTGTAAAATCTCCAGTCAGAGGTGGCATTTGCTGGTTCTCTGAACTTCTCAAATTTTCCGCTACCAGTTCATCAGAACTGGTCAGAACCTGCTGGATATAACTTCTGATACATACAGATGTATGGGGTTGCAATGACCTATATTTGAAAAAGAAAATGCTTTGTTTTATTTTATTTTCTGGAGCAACTATTTTCTTATCAGGGAAGCATCACTAGATTGGCATAGTCCTGATTTTCTCTCTTTTGTATGGCAGGACACAATATTCTCTTCCATTGAACATTTTCCCTTGGCATCATATGCTTCCATCTTAGTGTCTAAATAATGTCTTTACCAGCATCAATATGTTACGGTATTCTATACTAAAGGAAATTTCTAAATCTCAAACTTCTAATGAAAGAGATATTTTGGAAATACAGTCATTACAGGTTCATGTGAATTGGAAAATAATGTCAATTGAAAAAGCATTTTAGTGCTTTTCCTGAGGCAGGAACATTGCTGAACTTTCAGTCCAATTTCCACATTGACAAATGTCTTACCTATACACATTTTCACTGGATTAGGACTTGTTAAGCCTAGTTTAAATAACTGTTCAAAAAATCTTGTTTCTTTTATAACTAATATTGATAGTTTCCTTCCTTTTTTTAAAGTTTAGACTCCTGATGCTGATCATCCTCTTGATTTCCCCACATTCATATTGTTCTTATCCTAATGAAGAAAGAAATGGGAATTTGACTGAAAATTCACCTACTGTTAAACTCTTCATTGAAGGCTATAATGGGGAGCACAACTCTAGAGAGGAAACTATATGTAGGGAAACATCTACCATTCATCATGAAGACTGCACTAAAGGCATAGGTTCAAAAGTTCATTCTGGATTGAAATTTATTGTCTCTGCTGTAGACTATAAATTATACCTAAAATGTTGCAAGAGGCATTCCAATTACATATCCAGGCTTTTAGGGTATGGTTTCCCTGGAAATAGCTCAAGAACTTCTCTTGTGGTATTTTCATTTCCTGATCTAGCCACATCCAGAAAGAGCAGAGTTGTTACTTGAGCCAATTTTTAAATGTCTTTTTCATGCTAAACCCAGCTGTAAATTAAATTCCTCAAGTTTGGCAATCACCAACTGAAGTTAGGTCAAATGTGTACAACTGGCTAACAAGCCATCAAGCACTCCTTGGTGATGCAGCTTTTGAAGTCAGGAATAGCCATTATGTTCTATGGACATTGGCATAGACTTTTTTTAAAAAAATAAATAGAATATCTAGTAATCCAATTTCCAACATACTGGCTCAGTGGCTAAGATGCTGAGCTTACCAGTCAGAAAGATTGGCAGTTCGATAGTTCGAATCCCTAGTGCTGCGTAACGGAGCAAGATCCTGCTACTTGCCCCAGCTTCTGCTAACCTAGCAGTTCGAAAGCATGTAAAAAGTATAAGTAGAAAAAAAGGGACCACTTTGGTGGGAAGGTAACAGCGTTCCATGCACCTTCAGCATTTAGTCATGCCAGCCACATGACCATGGAGATGTCTTTGGACAGCACTGGCTCTTCGGCTTTGTAACGGAGATGAGCACCACCCTCTAGAACCAGAAATGACTAGCACATATATGCGCGGGGAACCTTCACCTTCATATCTGATTTTTAAAACAGTATGTTTTAAATGTTATTCATTGACATCTTCATTGTTGACATTTGTCAGTAGATGTCTAAGATAACATGTACTGAATGATTCAAATGGTAAATTTATTGTTAGAAGACAAAGAAATCTTAATGAATTTTGATAGCAGACTAGCTCTGCTTTTATTAATTCAAAAAGATGTTCTTAACCTACAAGTAAATCTAATAACTCTTTGAAAGGTATTCACCTTCTATAATTTATTGTAATTATAAACAATAATATATCCAAATCATTCTCAATCAGAGTCTTCCTGAAAGAATTAACTCTTTGCAGATCTATTATTTTCCTATTATTATTCTTTCCTTCAGTAAATGAAGGAACTGCTACATATCAGCCATATATTTTCAATATAATCCAATCATAAAACACTCTATAAGTTAGTTAAATAAATAAATAAATGTAGTTCCTGCCCAATATAATGCATTTTTTGTTGCTGATTAAATGAGACTATGATTGATTGATGACTGTTTAGTTGAATATGTGCTATTAAATCCTTGGTGATTCTTAGCAGCCACATTTTTCTCCATGATAATCTACTCTTACTTGATCCTTCGGGTTTTTAAAATTTCAGCAATTGTGCCTGCGTGGATATGAAATATCTCAGGGCAAAAAGTAATAATTCAAAGAATTGTTATACTGACAAATATAACAAAATGTATTCATCCTAACAATCCTATATAAAAATGTAGGTATCTATATACCAAGTAAATTCTAGATACTGGCTACTAAATACACTGGTCTATAAGGGGAAAGCCTCAGAAATGCAAATAGCTTAATTTTACCAGAATTGGATCACTAATCAAGGAAAATTAAGTCCTGAGTATTGTCTACAGTTTCCTAGATGCAGCTTCAGATCAAAATTGCATCAAAATAATTCAAAATTAAGAGGGGTGTATGTGATTATGCTCCGTAACTTTTCTACAAAATGTGATATAGCAATGAGAATGGTGCCATACCAATCATTATATGTGTAACTTTTTATTGATACCAATAACATAACTTTCCATTTTTGTATTGGTTTTTCGTGTAACATTTTCATGCTTTCTGCATGAAAAACTGAAAAGCTCTAACATCAGAATAAATGACAAGGTTCCATCTTTATTCTGTATCTAAATTGCACTTTTTGGCTTTTTGAGATTCCACCAGTAATCAGCAAGTATGAACAGACTCCATTTCCCTTGGTATCTTTTCTCCAGCCTGTGATATCCTGGTGGAATCTCTCCCCATGCTCATTACTCACTGCCCTACAGTTCAAAGGGATATAGTCTAAATGTGAGTGTAAGAAGTGAATTTTCATTGATATGTTTGCACCAAGTGCTTTGTCGTACCGACACAACTTTTCCATGTTTTTCATCGTCATCTGCTTTGCTATTCTCAAAGTGAAGATAAATTTATATACTTCTGTATGGTACCATTTTCATTATACTTCGTACTTTGTCAAGAAGTTACAAGGCATCATGGTTATTAGACACCTCCCTTCCTTGTGGGCAAATACAGTATATTTGCCTGTGTATAAATCTTTATTGTGATATATCTTGGAAACATTAGCCAACCAGCACCTTTATCACCTGTTTTCTAATTCATCTAATCAAAATATGTAAAGTTAACACATTTATCTCAGAGGTCGATAATTTCTCAAAAATTGTAGACCAGTGATACTAGCTAGTCATTTAATAAATGAAAAAAGTTGACGAATATCCTGTTGTAGATATCAAACAATTGAGGGAGATTTGTTTTTGGTTTATATTATTGGAATAACGTTCACTCAAATCACTTTGGAATGAGGACCTCAATTACCAGTCTCTTTTCAAGCAGCTGGTGGTATATCACAGACATGTCTCTAAATCATGTAATTGACAGTGAGAACAATTAATCAATGGAACAATTTGCCTCCCAGAGTTGTGGATGCTCCGTTGCTGGTGGTTTTCAAGAATAGCCTGGTGAACCATTTGACTAGGATGGTATAAGATGTCTGCCTTGAGCAGGGGGTTGGACTAAATGACCTCTGAGGTCCTTTCCAGGTCTTTGATTCTATGTTCTGTGTTTTAGATTATGCTTGAAATATTTCTCAGTTCAAGAAAATCTGAATGGTTTGAAATGTATAGAACTGCAGAATCTATCATTTTTAGTTCATTTTCCATTCAAAGTAATCCCAATGCAAGGTTATATATCAGAGAAACAAGCTATTAATCATACACCGGAACAGAAATGCATTAGGGAAAATATATTCAGATGCATATGTAAGGAAAAGTTATACAGTACCATGGTAGACTTATTTGCCCTTTGTAAAATATATATTTTAGGCAGAATAGATGACAGCATTTCAATATAATGCCTACTAAAATGGTATAAAATAATCTGCATATCCTTAAAATTAAAATGTTTAAAAAACTAAAAGAAAAGATATATTTAAAAGAAAATATCCAATTATATTTTAATCTCCCATATCTAAAACATATGGTTATCAATGGGAGGTACAACAGAGATCCAGAATAATTAGCTATAAATGAAAAATGTTCCAGCATTGCTATAAACATTGCAGGGAGTTGGGCAGCATATAAATGTAAATATATTATGATTACTATTATTATTCTATTTGTTCACTATATTCAAGTCCTTTTGTATTATCTTTTATAAAATCGGTTGGATCTTAGTTTAATTATATCTTTAATAGGCAGATTAAAATTAGTTTGATAAATTCTTCATCATAATTGGTTTAACTAATTTAAATCTAAATTCAAAGTCCACTCCAAATATGACTAAAGCTATATCCAATGATATATCACATATGAAACAAACAAATTGAATAAACAAACATTTTTATTTTATTATACCAGGAGCAAGATGCAATACATAGATGTTTATAATGCCCATATAATAACATAAATTTCCCTGTTCCTCCTTTTTTAAATGATTTTGATTATTATTTGAGTTTTATATTTTAAATTTATATGCCATCCAAAATCACTTTGAGTGAGCAGCCTACAAAGATGATTAATAAACAACAAAAAGATTTGCTCATTTCATGGGAACATAAAAGTACTGTATGCTGTATATGCAATTCTCTATAGAGAAGGGATATGGGCCATAACAGATGTTAGCGATTTATGTTCACATTTTATATGATGGACCATTGCAGAGAAATAATGACCATCTCAAATATTAGTGTAAACCATTGTCTAAAAATTGAATGTTCTGTTATGCAATTAAAATAGTCTCTCTACCAAAACAGTTTAGAGGAAGGAAGAAAAAAGCATTAAACAATTACTTTTAATATTAATATTTCTTTGTAAACTATGTTAATTCATTTCATTTTGTTCTGTGTTTAAAAGGAAGGCAATCCACAAGGTTTAGTTGAAACTTGATTATTATGGTGGAAGTTTTTCAAGGCAATACTTCGTTAGCTTTTCCCAGACTTTTGCCATTCTTACCAGTTTATCATTGCTTGTGGTTAATCTCCTGAACAAAGGCAATGGCTATCAAGGCTGAACTGAAAAGTAACTAAAAAAACCACATACATCAAGCTTATCCTAACAGCTAGCTATGACTGCAATTAATGAGAAAAAAGGACAACATTAACCACTATGTAGCTTTATAATAACAAAATGCTCTTCCAAGCAGAGAATTCAACCATGTAGCAGTTCTGTTATGGAATTTCCAGCCTTAAAGCAGCTTTATTGGCCTATCTCTCTCTTATGTGGTTCATAACCACTTCGATATTGTCTGATAGAATTTTTTCCACAACAATAAACTTAACTTTTTGTCCTTACGTAAAAGCAGATTGTGGTAAATATTTTCTTGAACTTTTTGTTTTGCATAAACTCAAGCAAATAAAATGTTTCCCTAATTAACTTAAGGCTAGGTCCCACTGGCTGACGGATGCAAAACGTATGCATAAAGGACACAGCGGACGAGCAAAATTTCGGGGGTCGGGGTGGCTCCATCCGTTGTCATCCACTCCAAAAAGTGGCAAAAACTTGCATAAAAAAGAATGGAAAAGAACGGAAAAGAACAGATGTGGTAGTATGTAGCGGGGATGTTAAGTGGATGTTCATAGGAAGCCTAGCGGATGAAAGCGGATGGAAGTGGGTGACACCTCCAAAGGGGTTCCGGGGGAGAATTGTGAATCAGCCCCATAGTGGAAGGGGAGGATGCATAGCAGATGAAGAGGTTGCATCACAGAAGCCTATAGGAAACAAAACGGATGCTGCGCGGATGTATATTAGATGCAAAGCGTTCACTGCGCATGCGGGGAGTATGAATTGTGTCAGCTCCACGGATATAAAAGGATACAGCACGCATGCAGTCAGCATTCAGGGGAAAGATGTGCTGCCACATACATCTAGCAGGAACACCATGGTTCATCAGTCAGGGAAAAAAGAGGAAGCCCGTGCCACATCGTTCCAGCCCTGGCAAGAAGGCCAGAACCAGCATCCCACCCCTGGCACTGACTCTGAAGCTGCTGCTGCTACTGCTGCTGCTGTGGTGGACCAGCCCCAAGCCCCTCAAAGCCCTGCTGCTGAAGGCCCTGCTGCTCAAGCCCCTGAAGGACCTGCTGCTCAAATCCCCTGAAGGCCCTGCTGCTCAAGCCCCTGAAGGCCCTGCTGCTCAAGTCCCTGAAGGCCCTGCTGCTCAAGCCCCTGAAGGCCCTGCTGAAGCCCCTGCCAGAAGGAGGAAGAGGCAAGGGAAGGAGAAGGGAGAGAGGAAACAGTACACCCGTTTCCGAGGACCATGAGGATGAGGTGCTGGAATGGCTGAGGGAGAATGAGTACCTATGGAGAAAGGGCCACAGACTCTATCGCGACACCAAAAAGAAACAGGCAGCTTGGAGAGACAAGGCAGAGAGCCTGGGCTACCACTGCAGATGTACTCTGGGATGGTGAAGCCCATGCACACCTGATATGGCAAGCTACACCTCAAGAAATCGGGGCAGGCCGCTGTCAAGCTCACTGACCAGGAGATGTATGTCAAATGCAGCTTCCTGGAGGGTGAGGTCCGCCACTGAGGAGCAGCCCCTCTGACACCCTCTCCCTCAGACAGCCCACAGACAGCCAGTCCTCTTCAGCCATGAGCCAGCTACCCTTTCCAGGGAGGTGTCCTCAGAGGGCCCCATGCCCCAAACCCCCGGACAGCTGCACTCCCCATGCTGCCAGACTTGGAGGATCCCCTGTCACAAATGGAGGAAGAAGCGTCAGCCACCAGAGACCAACGCACCCCCACCCCCACCTCCAGCTCCAGAGGATGCAGGCAGAGAGACAGACTGGAGGGCCAGAGCCACACTATCCTGTTGGAGATCAGGGACACGATAAAGACAGGACAGAACTTCTCTCTCAGCTGGTCCACTTGGACAGAGGATCCTCCAGATGCCACACTTTCATCACCTACGTGAGCCACACCCTGAGGGAGATGCCGAGGCCCAGTACCAGGTGATGAAGGAGAAGAATAACAATGCTTCTGCACAACCCTCAAGGCCCAGCTGAAGCTGCTCCTACCCAGTCCAGGTCTGCTCCTCCACCCCAGGCGATGTCATAGTCCTTCCATGGTTTTCAACAGCCCTCACCTACCAAGGCTATGACGGCCAGGACTTCCCACAGCAAAACAAGACCTTCCCAGTCCAGGCCCAGGTTCATCGCACTCCACAGATGCCACTCCTCACCCAGCTGCAGACCAAACAGCCCCACTACACTCCTCCTTCCTCCACCACACAGCCAAGCCCATCAATGGACAAATCTGTCATCAGTCTTGGGCCTCACATCTCAGGTCCTTGATGAAGGGCCTCTCAACCTCACAGAATTGAGTCAGCTCTCGGACAGCTCTCGGACACCATCCCCTGTTGTACCCTCGAGGCCAAGCACCCCAATGGTGCTCAGACCAGCACTCAAGCCCACAGCCACCTCCACAGTCCTGCCTGCTTTACAGCTGAGACCAGGGACATGATCGAAGTGACTGAGAATAGTGTCAGAGACTGAGTTGTTTACTTGTTAAGTTTATCTTGCTGCTTAAGACACTTTACTTGGTTCATTTTGCTTTTTTAATAATGTCATAAAGTTTACCTAAGAAAATTAATAAAGGTTATCTTTGCTTAAGACACTTGGTTCATTTTTTTTACTAAAATAAAGTGTTGGTGAAAACTTTGAAAAAATAGTTAAGCCTTTGCATGCTTTTGGGATGGATAAGGATAGTTGTGGGATAGATAAACCTCCAGTGCAAGCATAGTGGGACTGTATGGTCCACCATCCCAGCTGCCACACATATGGACCTTTATTATCAATAACAATGTATTCATTGATCAACACATTTTAAAATAAACAAACCTCTTTATTAATCCCTATTCATTGTAGGACCACTCAACATACATGGCACAATCTCATCAGTGTTATGTGACAGGCTCAAGGAAGCATCCATTTATCATCTGTCATCCTGTCTTGCCACTCCACTGCTCCAGCTGGGGAGTTGCACCAGTGTTTCAATATGTTGCGGCTGCTTCTACCCTTCACATGAAGCTCTGTTGGGGTCTTGTACATCCACAGTGTCTATCAGCTTTCGTCCTTGCCTCCATTCATCAGGCTCCATGTCCCCATTCCCTTGTTGACGGTCGACAAGTCTGTTCTGCAACACTGGGTAGCGGGTGCGCATGAGATTCTGCAGGATGCCAGCAAGCTTTCCACGATGCTCCTCACAGTCTCTGGGTCATGTTACATGGTGTTGACAACTATCTGGAACCTGTTGGCCAGGATGCCAAAGGTGTTCTCCACCACCCATCTTGCCTGGACAGCCTGTAGTTGAAGATCCTCTCTTCATGGGTGAGGTATCTGAACTGTACAGCTTCATGAGGTAGGTTCTGAGGGAGAAGGCATCATCACCAATGATGAAGTAGGGCACATCTTGTGTGGGGGTCTGGTCTGGATCTGGAAAACCCATGATGAGGTTGCGTTCCAGCCCATCCTTGAGGTCACTTGCGTTGTATACCTGGCCATCTGAATCGATGTAGATGAACTTGTAGTCAGCATCAACCATGGCAAAGAGGATGATACTGAAGAAGCCCTTGTAGTTGAAATAAGTGGACCTGATTTGGCTGGAGCTTTGCAGACCACGTGCTTCCCATCTATGGCTCCAGCCTTGTTCAGTGGTGGGGCACTTGATGAGCTCCTCCGCGTATTCTTCGATGATGGCTTGTTACCACTTCTCTGACCACTTTGCTGATGCTGTTGTGTGGCACCCTCCACACATACTGCATGTTTCTGTATGTGGTTCAAGAGGCCAGGTGCCCCAGAGTCAGTGCCACCTTCTGTCCAGCGTCCAGGTTGGGACGGAAGTTGGTGCTAGGCTTGGTCAACCTGGGTCTCAGACTCTCTAAAAGTTCGTCAAACATGGCTGGTGGCATCCTCTGAAGTTCTGGAATGCACGAGGGTCTTCATTCCTCAACCCACCATCAACTGGTCATACAGTCTAAACTCCATTCTTCTCATGATCCATCCTCAGACCCTCACAGCTCTTGGACGTCTCCTTCTTCTCCTTCTGTATAAAAAGGTGAAACAGTCTGAACAGGGTTTGGTTTCTGGTGATGAATGGTCGCAGCTACCATACAGATTGTGTCATGATCTATGGTGGAGAACAATGGATGATGTGTAAGAGCAAGACCAAGGGTGAAGAAGTCTGTACACCACGGCTGCTGGACTCATACTGAGATCCAGATGATTTTCTCCCCCTTTTTATAGGAAAATATCGGTTGTCCGCTAGGTGTCCTTCTACATACTCTAGACATACTGCAGACATCCTAAATATCCGAGATACATCCCAGATACAAACTTTTTGTCCATTTTAATCCTTTATATACGACGATATGCATACGCTTACATCCTTTCTATTTCCGTGCTACTAATGCTGTGTAGACGTTCCGTGCACCTTTTGTTTCCTCCCCCTTTCCATTTTCAGCTGCACGGATGTGATTTGAGGAGATGGCCAGAGGATACAGAGAGGATGCAGCGGACGTTTAACAGATGATAACGGACATAGAACGTTTGTTGCTCGTATATGTCACGGATGTATCTCATACACTGCGGAAAGTTCATCCGTTCACAAAGTTTTGTGCAGCTCAAAACTTCTTGCACAGATGAACTTTCCACAGTGGACGGATGCTCGAGGGATATAGCATATGAAACACATATGCAGTGAGTACACAATGGATGCATAGCATTTTCCAATGGATGGCAAGGTTTTTTAAACGTTTTACATCCTCTTTGCATCCATAAGTGCAGTGGGACAGGGCCTTTAGTTGATAGCCAGGGAACAAAACAATAAAGGCTTCTTCGTTTAAAAAAAAATCTGCTATTGAATAACTTCATTAATTGTTCATGAAATTTAATTTCCAAAATACTAGCATCAACCAAACTCCTTTTTCTGGGCATTTCAGAACTATCTGGATCAAAATAGTTTATAAAACAGGATGATGGACAGATTGAATCAGAAAAGTACCCATAATCTACAGTTTCTTTTGAGATTCCTATTTCAATATTTGATGTTAAGTGATAATTTACATGGTATATATCTGACAATTAAGAAAATATTGTTTAATATCAAGAATTAGTTCCATACAGTTTTATTCTAATTGGACATCAGTTCATGAGCTTTCTAATACAATTCAGACATAAAATATTTGTTATTATTATAGTTTAAATATTTCCATATAGAATATTAGAAGCTTCCATATGTTGAATCAATCCATTGAATAAACTGGTCTAGAATTCTTGATACTGATTTGTTGATGTTTTCTTGCTAGAATCCTACCATATCGTATTTACTTATTTTGTATTTTATTGTGGTTTGCTATAATACAAACATCTCAAAATGGTCTGGAGTCAGTTGGTGTTCAAATCATAAATGAATGCATTCCACTGAAACTCTTCTGTAACTACCCACAATCTTTGTCCTGACTTCTTTATCAGAACTTTGTAAGTTGCCAAGTAAGGTTTAAAAAGGATTAGGAAATGTTGAATGTTATTGTTCCACATTTTTACATAGTTTTCTATCACATGGGAGACTGATATTGAATTTAACAGTGTACATCTCAAACACAAGGAGATTGGAGATGAAAAAAAATAATAAGAGACCAAATATAAATCCCCTTTTACTTCCACACTTACAATTTGTGAATGCCCTCGATCTGTAGATTTCACATCTGTACCCTGGAGTCTTACAGGATGCCAAGAAAATGACTATGGAGATTCTCAATCTTCCAGGTCATAGGAGTGCCAAAGGTGCTTTTTCCAAAAGACAACTAGATTTTCTTGTTTTTTTTTTTCCCTTGAAAACATTTTGCTTCTCATCCAAGAAGCTAGTACTAGAACTAGTTTTGGATGAGGTGCAAAATGTTTTCAAAGAAAAAAAAAAAACAAGAAAATCTAGTCTTTTGGAAAAAGCACCTCTGCTTTTTCCAAAAGGAAAGGAATCTCTCTCTCTCTCTCTCTCTCTCTCCTCCTCCTCTCTCTTTCCTTGATTATCTTCAAATTGTAAATAACTGAACAGGCCCACCTGCATCACAGTAATGAAAAATATGTGTATTCAATATCTTATTATGTAAAATTGATGTGAGTTGGACTTTCACACCATAGAATATAATCTCAAACACCCAATTCTAACACAAGCTAGCAGTACAGTTCCCAACATACCAAGCTAACATGGCCAATAATGCAGGCATATGGCCATACTGATGTGTCATCCTATGATTTAAAGTTGAGAATGTTATTTGTAGAAGATACAATCTACCCCAAGTTATTATTTGTCAGAAAAAAAGCAAACTACTTGCTTTTTTTTTCTTACAAACTACTCTTTTGCAAGGAGAGATTTCTACAGAAACCAAGCTGGAGAAGCCAGGGAACTAAAGAATCTTTTAAAACATTTTATCTGATATTCACATTAAGGAAAATAGCAGCAGTCAATATTTATCTTTCAAAAAGGTTAGTAAATATGCATTTATTTAACTATAGAATGTTTGTAGATTGTATAGTTATAATTATAAGTAAAAGTTATCTATGCGGTTTACAGAATCAAACATACAAGTTAAAATATGACAACAATGAAATAAGGAGCACAATAAAATGTGATATATTAACACAAACCTCAAATCAAGATCAGATAGGAACAAAGATAAATGATTATGAATAAAGTATGAAAACTAAGATAGAATTTGAAAATTTTAAGCAAGGTTTAAAAAAAAAAGAGCTTCATCTGCATTGTAATAGTTATTTACTTGAAGATAAACACCATTGAATTCAGAGCAAATTACTCTCAGTTAAATATATGTAGCATTGCAGTTGTAATTGTATTTAAGATTTCTAAGAAAACAAGACGGATTTATTAGATCTGGAATATCACCAATGCTGCATTATTTACTGTTTATTTATAAATATACCTACAACCAAAGAAGCATGATTTTCATAGTTCTGTTTGCACACATAATTGGCAAGGAGTATTATTTTTTATTTATTGGTTTGTTTGTTTGTTTATCTGCTGGGACTAATATATACTTCAATGCAACAGGTTATTCACAACAAGTTTCATTTTCTTAGTGGGAAAACATATAAGAAAGCTTAATACAATTGGTTTCTTTGCCTATCTGATTTTATTATTATCTGATTATCTGATTCTTAGGAAATTTTTTCAACATTCAATCAGAATCTTCTGTCCTGTAATTTAAGATTATTATCTGTGTCTTGTACACTGTGACGATAAAGAGCATGTCTTGAGTGTGTGACTCCCCCCCAAGTATTTGAAAATTTCTGTTGTTTCCCCCTTCCTTCTTCTTTTATACTAATGTTATTGCAATTTACAAAATTTAAAACTAATACAAATTAAAGAATAGAAGAAAATTAAGAAAAAAAGATGCTGAAAAATATAAAGAAAAATAAAAAGAAAGAAAAAACATGAACAAAGCAATGAAAAAAGAATATACATATTTGTAGGTCTAGGTGCATTCGGGTCTTTTCCTGTGTAAGATTAAAATTATCTTGGTGACGTTTCAGCGATTTCCCACTCGCCATCCTCAGGCTGGTGCTTTCAGCTTCGTGCCAGTGCAAGCAGTATGTGATCGGAGATGCCATCTCTCTATAAATACTGGTGATAGGGGCTGGTGTGCTGGGCTGGTTGGCTGCGCTGCTGCCTCTTGATTGGTTGATGGAGTTGATGTTGGTATAATAGGCTGTGTGATGGCCGTTTGTTGTGGAATAATCCTGGATCTTGGTTGACTTGTATATACTCTCGGATTCATTTGTTTTGCAAGTGATCCATTGTTTTTGTCCATTAGCCTCTCGTGTTTTAATGCTTGGGATAGTGGGTTGTGTGATGGGGGCTTGCCACAGTTCTCTATGTTTGTGTATATCACTGGTCTCCTGCATTGTGTAATCTCCTGGGTCATTTGTGTTTTTGATCTCTTTTCCATTAGTCCTCCTGTGTAGTAAACAGCTCTGGGGAATTGGTTGTGTTGAATGACCGTTGAGACTTATTGCTATACGTGCTGCAGTAGTATCCTTAGTCCTGGCTGATATCTTGAGGTCATTTGCTGTGTTGCAACTTCTTGATTCTTGTGGTATAATTTCCTGAGTTTTCTGATGTGATGTCCTGAGCGGCGTGGCTGTGATTTTAGCATTCTAGTGATTTAGTCTGGCTTCGAGTTTGGGGTCTGGGTCTGTGTTCTTGGCATGTGTCAGCTTGTTTGGTTTTGGGTTGGGGGTGCAACAGCTGACAAAAGCAGCCGTGGTCTGTTTTCTGGATGGTGGTTGTCCTTCGTTTTATAGATGACTTGGGCCTAGGTCTGATGAGGGCGATTGGCAGTGGTGCCTGTGTTGTTTTGGTTCTGGTGTTTTATGCTGGGATTCATTTGTTGGTGAGGGCTAGCTTCCAGATGTCTGGTAGGTGGGAGGTATCATCCCGTCTATTCATGTTATGGGTGTTTTCTCTATCTCAATGGCTTCCCTGATTATACTCTTGCTGGAGTGTATTGTATTGTGATATTTATTTGGTTCCTTCGAAATTAATTTCATGTCCTGTAGCTTTAAGGTGCTGGAAGAGGGAGGAAGTATTTCTTCTCTTCTGACTGTGTTTTGTGTTCTGCGATGTGTGCATTTATTCTCCTGTTGGTTTGTCCAATGTATGTGGAATGGGCAATTGTTGCATTGGTTATTCATAAACTCCTTGGTTTTCTAGCTGGATCTTGTCTTTGGGTTTCTTGGGATGTTGGCTATTTTTTGGTCAGTGCAGAAGGCTGTCCTGATATTGTGTTTGTGGAGAATTTGCTGATTTTTTCTGTGGTGGCCTTTGATGTAGGGAGGAAAGCGATATCGTTGTCTTGTTCTGTGTCTTGGTTTTTTGAGGGTATCTCTTTTCGGATTAGATTGCTGATAGTGTTTCTTTGGAATCCGTGGTATTAATACATTGGTGAAGGGTCGTGTAATTAGTGAGGGTCTTTGTTGGCTAGGTGTTTGGTCTTGAAAATGGAGGTCTTGGCTAAGAATGATCTGTGTAGGATGGTGATGGGGATTGTGCGTTTAAGTAGCAGTTTGGTGTGTGTTTTTCTTCCAGTGGATGGTGTGTCCTAGGGAGCCATTGGTTTTTGTAAATTAGGACATCCAGGAAGAGGAAATTGGTTGTTGGTTTCTGTTTCCATGTTGAATTGCAATTTGGGTGTTGGTGTTAGATGTGTGAGGAAGTTGTGCCAATTTTTTTTTCCATGTGGCCAAATTACAAAAGTGTCATCTACATATCTGAGCCAGAGTTTGTGTTTGTTGTGTTCAGGATTGTGTCTAGAGTGTTGGTTTCAAGTGTTTCATGTATAGGTTTAGCGATGATGGGTGAGAGGAGGGGTCCCATGGGTACTCTTCTATTTGTTTGTATCTTGTCCATTGTGGTGAAGTATGTGTTGGTTAGGCAGTGGTTGGTCAGATCTAGGATGTGTTTAGGGGGGTTGTATTTGTTGGGATAACTGTCAAGTCTTCTTTAATAGGTACTTGGGTGAAGAGGGATATGACATCAAAACTCACAAGCAGGTCGCTGGGTTGTAGGTTTTGTTTCTTTATTGTTTCTATGAAGTGGAAAGAGGTTTGTATGTATGAGGTGTGGATTCTGTGTAGGGCTGGAGTTATTTGGTGAGAAATTTGGCAAGATTCTGTAGAGGTGAGCCTATGGAGCTGACTATGGGTCTGAATGGTGTTCCTTCTTTGTGTATCTTGGGGAGGCCATAGAGCTTTGGGCATCTGGATGATTTTTCTCTGGGGATGATTCTTTGCTGGATCTCTTCACTGATGGGAGAGGCTTTATTTGGATTTGGTGGTTTTTTCAGGTAGGTGGTGGGGTCTAATTTAGAAGTTTGGAAGCAGGGTCTTGGAGTAGGTTGGATAGTTTGGATTGGTAGTCCGTGGCATTGCCTTTGTCTGCTGGGGGAATGATTATGTTGTTGTCTTTCCTCAAGTTGGTGAGTGCTTTTTGTTCTTCTCTGTGTAAGTTGCTTCTAGGTGGACTGCTGGAGTAGAGGACATTGGTGATTTCAAGTCTGATTTTATTGGATACTTCTGGGTTAATTTTGGTTTGGCTGACTTCAACTCTGTTCCTTTTGTCTTAACTGTTCTTGCCTTCTGACAGCTCTGTGCACATGCACTGGGAACAGTCTCCCCTTATTACTCTGCTTCGCTGCTGTCGGATCCTGGAGGCTCCGGAGTCAGCACATAACTCCCAGATGGCCCTGGCCCCATCTCTGTATTGGACACAGGACCCTTGTCTGAGTCCTTCACAGAGTCCTGGATTGGCCCATGTTCCTCCCCAATGTCTGACTCTGTTGCCATCTCCACAGGCTGCCAGTGGACCACAACATATTATTCTGAAGAATAAGAAAAAAATATGGAAAAGATTTAATAAGAAAAAAATAATCAGAACTAGAATCAGTTTCAATTTGGAATGAGAAAATCAGTTTCAATCAGGAATCAGAAAAGTTGATCATTAAGATTCAAAAGATCTAAAAACCACAGCTGTCTCCCATAGCTTTGTCTCTTAAGAAATAAACTATGTGTTCCCTTGCAGGTTCTTAGTATCTGTTTTATATCACATTCTGTTGGATTTATTAATATAGTATTACATAACTACATTTTGTCCAAAAATTTATCTGATTCCCCTAGATTCCATGAAACACTAACCCTTCTGTTGCATTTATACGCAAGAACCTATCAAACAAAATTGATTTCTTCCCAGAAAGGCAGGATGGCTATGGTCCAGAGGTCAGTGTTGTGATCAGTGAGATTTGAAAACAGGAAGATGATGATTGGTCTTGAATGCTAACCAGCAAAAATAACTAAATGAAAGATCAATTGATTTCCTGAAACTGAACTTATCAGACATACATAGCAAAAGTGAAAGCAAAAATGAGCAAACAATGATTAAAGAATAGCCAGTTGTTGACATGAGGAATTCACTCCACATGACATAGCCAAATATATTATCTTTTTTACCTTATTTATAGAAGAATAGATTCATGGAGGATTTCTAATTTAATCCACTGCCCAGGGCAGGAATTTTTGTAATTATCCCAAGCAAAGCTCCAAATGTGTATTTTCCAAAAGGCAACTGGACTTTCTTAGCTTTTTCCTTTGAAAATGTTTCACTTCTCATTCAAGAAGGTTCTTTAGTTTTAACTGACTATTGACAAATGGGAGAATTTATATTGCAATCATCTGATCATTAGCATACACACACACAAAATCTTTGAGACAGCCATGACCTGGATGACTAAGAATCCCCATAGACACCACAAAGGGCTGTCTAATTTTTCCTCGCAAACTTCCAAAAATGGAACAATTCCAGGATATAGGCTATTCCATTATTTGATAGTATTCAAGGAAGAGAATTCTTATTTATTTCATTTTTGTATCTCTTCTTATGGAGATAAAAAAATCAGTCTAGTAATATCTTTCTTGACAAACATATTTTATTGAAATATAAAAGCTTTGAATTTGTGAGAAAAAGGTGTCACCAAATTCTAATATATATATATATATATATATATATTGCTGTTCAAATACTAGAAGATTGCTAGCTAAAAGAAATCTTGTGTTCTTTAGGCTAAATATTCACAGTTCCTGTAACTATTCTTTACAGTGTTTAGTTTCCAAGTCACTGACGTTTGTAGCTCTTCTAACATGCCATTTTCAGTGTTTCAGCATCCTTCTTGAACATAACTTGAACATAACTAGACACAGTATTTTAGATGTGGTCTGAGAAGTCCATCATAGAAGAGAACTACCACTTCCCATGATCTTAACTCTGTTGTGTAATGGCACAAAATTGCACTGGCCCTTTTGGCAGCTGCTGGCTCATATTTAAACTGTGGTCTACTCAGATGCAAGTAATATTTCCACAATTTATATGTAGAGGTAGTTCTCCAATTACAATCAAAACTGAGCCCCAAATTGATTTCACATGAAAGTAGTTCGGAGAATCGGCAGCAGAAATTTTAAGTAGTTCGGAGAATCGGCAAATACCATCTCTGAGTGGAGATTTTACAGTATCCTTCCCTTGCCATGCTAACCAAGCCATGCCCACTGAACCAGTGGTAAAAAAAAATTGAATCCCACCACTGATATTCTAGAAGTTAAAACACATGTATATAGATTTTGTGGAATTTGAATTTGTTAAAGAAATATTACAAAAGATATATAAAATAACAAATAGAATAAGAATAAGGATTAATAATTTAATTGGAACAGACATGAAAATAAGAATTTAAGATAGGATTGTTAATTAATATATATAAGTGTATATGGAAGATACAAGAATTTAATATTCAATATGTGGAAGGAAATATGTGAAACCTGATAGAAAACATATACATAGATACAAACATACATACATACATTAAAAAAATAGCAAAAAAAAACCAACAACCCCAGGCCCCAAATTTCTGTTGCTTAGCAGGACAGTTATTAAAGCCCCTGTCACACTGCACCAAGGGATGGAAAGAGGATGTAAAACGGAGAAAAACACTTGCCATCTGTCTTCTGTTACTTCCACTGCCGTCCGTTTTTGCCTTCCTCTCTATCCGTTCCAGCATCCGTGCTATGCAATTTCATTCTGCTCAGCAGGCGTTTTGAGCTGCTCAAAAACTTTTGACCGGAAAATGTAATCCATGCCTCCATTCTGCAATCCCTAGGCATAATGGGGAACATCCGTTCTGCACCTGTTACGCATCCGCGCTAATCCGTTAGGCAATCCGCTGTGCATCCGAGCAACCAAATCCGCTCCGACACAGGGAGGAAGCGGAACGACGCACAGGCGTTAGTAGCACGGACCGTAGAAAGGTGAAAGGGATTATGCAGGTCGCCAAAGAAAGGCATTTTGAAATGGAAAAAACGTTCGCAGAGGGGCCTATCTCGATATAAGGATGTCTAGAGGATGCCTAGAGATGCAAAGGACACATAAGTTGGAAAACCTATATTGCCTATAAAAAAGGCGGAGCAACTCACCTGGATCTCACTTTCAGACCACAGCCCAGCTGGGCAGACCTCTTGGCAGCCTTCATCTGCCTCTTGCTCTTCCACAGGCATCCAGTAATGTCCACCACATGGATCGTAAAAACTCCTTGTGTTGAAGCCACCATCGTTCTGCCAAACAGTGTGAAAATCATCTACAGCTCTATGAACTCTACTACGGGAAGAAAAGGAGGGCGGCCAAGAAAGCGTCTAGCGTCCGAAAGATGGATCGGAGAAGAGCCAGAGTACAGACTGTACAAACAAGCTGATGGTGGAGCTCAGGAAACGAAAGACCCTCGTGCATTCCTGAAATTCAATGAAGATGGCCTCCAGGACATGTTTGACGAACTTGTACAGCAGCTGACACCCAGGTTGACGCAAGGGAAAACACCAACTTCGCGGCCAGCCTGGACCCTGGGCTTCAAGGTGGCACTGATGCTCTGCACCAACCTGCCTCAGGGACCACCTACAGGAGCATGCAGTACTGCTGAGGTGCCACAACAACACCATCAGACATTGCTTGTGAAGAAGTGGTGCAGGCCTCATCGAAGAATGATGGAAGAGCTCCTCCAGTGCCCCACCACTGAACAAGGCTGGAAGAGAAGTTGCAGAGCAGTGTAATCAGAGGTGGAACTTCCCACACAACCCGGTTTTGGAGCCATAGATGGCAAGCACATGGCCCTGAAATGCTCCAGCCAAGTCGGGTCCACTTATTTCAACTACAAGGGCTTCTCTCAGAATCGGTCCTCTTCGCCATGCGTCAATACTGACTACAAGTTCATCTACATCGATGCTTCAGGCAATGGCTCATGTTCAGATGCCCACGTATACAACGCCAGTGACCACCAAGGAGGGGCTGGAAGCAAGCCTTCACATGGGCTTCCAAGATCCAGACCCCTGCCCAAGACACGCCAAGATGTGCCCTACTTCATCATGGGGGATGCATGCCTTCTCCCTCAGACCTACCTCATGAAGCCCTACGCCCTCCAGACTCCTCACCCGTGCAGAGAGGAGGATCTTCAACTACAGGCTGTCCAGGGCAAGCGAGGTGGTGGAGAACGCCTTGTGCATCCTGGCCAACAGGTTCTAGGTACTGCACACGCATGCGCGATCTTCCCACAGGACCGTGAGGCAGGAATTGTGGAAGCTTGCTGCATCCTGCACAATCTCATGGCGCAGCCCACTACAACGTCTTGCAGAACAGGCTGCGTGGACTTCCAACAAGGAAATGGGAGACATGGAGCCTGGGGAATGGAGCGCAAGGGCAAAACTGCTGATAGCACTGAGGATATGCAAGGCCCCAACAGAGCCTCACATGGAAGGGAAGAAGCAGCGGCAACCTCCTGAAACCACTGGTTCAAACTCCCCAGCTGGGCTAGTGGAGTGGCCAAACAGTGATGGTAGATGCTTATGGATGCATCCTTTCAGCCTGTCTCATCACACTGATTGCAGAATTGTGCCATGTATGTTGGGTGGGAGTACAATGAACTAGGGCACATTTAATTAAAGAGTTGTGTTTATGTTAACTGTGTGGATCAATGCTTACATTAGTATTGATAATGAAGGGCCATAAGGTGTGGCACCTGGAGGGTGGACCATACAGTCCTACTGTGCTTGCACTGAGGTTAATCTAACCCCACAGCTATCTCAACCCAATCCCACAGCTATCTTAACCATCCCAAAGGTAAATCTGCCCACCCCCACTGCTATCCTTACCCATCCCAAAGGATCCCTGCCCATCCCACAAGCTATTACCCATCCCAAAAGGTTATCCCTGTCCAACCCACTGCTATCCTTAACCCATCCCACAAGCATGCAAAGGCTTTAAAACGCATTTCTAAAAGTTTCCACCAAGACTTTATTTAAAAAAAATAAATGAAGCAAGGTGTGTGAAAGAAAAGATACATTTTTTATTAATAACAGAGCTGTAAAAGCAAAAATGACCCAAGTCAAGTTTCCAAAGCTAAAAAACATCACAAAGTTTTACAGTAGCTACCCAGTCTTCTGGCACTCTTCTTGGTCACTCAAGGTGTGCAAAGTCTCATGGTTGTGAAGGTCCCAGATGTTGGACGGTTGGCTGGTGCTGGAATGCTTGTCTGAAGCCCCACATGGGGTGCCTTCGGCCTCCGAGAGAACAACAGAAGGACGGTGTGTTAAGGAAGCTTTCAGACCAGCTTGGCGCAGCCCCATTTGATGTGAGAGCTCCTTCCTGCATGCCCATGGCGGTTGTCAGCCCCCACGTACCGAAGGACAGATGTACTGCAGGCCGGGCTTGGCTGTGGGGTGGAGGAAGGAGCAGTGTAGTGGGGTGTCTGGTCTGCAGCAGGGTGAGGACTGGCAATGGATGGCAATCAGTGTGTGGGATGCGCATCGGTTGCATCAGTGAACCAGTGGCAAGGTGGCGTCCGATGAGACCTGTGCCTGGACTGGGAAGGGCTGCTGCCTGTGCTGCTGGAAACCTGGTAGCCGTAGCCCTGGTAGGTGAGGGCCTGTGGAAAGCCCTTGGATGGAGGGACCATCACCTGGGGTGGAGGAGCAGACCTGGACTGGGGGGAGGCAGGTTCCTCTGGGTCTGGAGGGTTGCTGAAGCATCTCGGTGATCCGGTCCCTTTCACCACCTGGTACTGGGGTTTCCACCATGTTCGTGAGGTCTGGTTACATAGTGAGGACAGGGCTTGCGGTTGGAGGATGAGGAGTCGGTGTGACCACACTGAGAGAGGAGATCTATATGCTGCTCCTGATGGTGTCCCTGGATCTCCAGCACAGGACAGTGTGGCTCTGCCCTCCTGTCTGGCTCTCTGCTCTTTCTGTCGGAGGCTGAGCTGTGGGGATGCAGGAGGGCTGTTGTGTTACGTCCATCTCCTTTCTTCCACTTGCACAGGGAGTCCTCCCATGTGCTCCACACAGTTAAACAGCTGTCCGCGGTCTCCGATCTGCTGGCGCTCCACAGAAACCTGCCTGGAACAGGAGCTGACTTCTCGGCGAGCTGGCCTAGCGGGGCAAGAAGAGAGCATGAGGGCTGCTGCTCCTCATGCAGTCTGCGACGCCCTAGAGAAGCTCATGCAAGGCTGCTATCGCCATTCAGCGAATTCTCTCAGCTAGCGTCCACTGTCTTATATACTCGTGCCCTTGCGCCGTTGCGAGCTGTGCAGCTTCCGTACCAAGGTTTGCATTGTGCCTTCCACCATGCCGCAGGAGCACATCCGATGTGTAGCCCAGGCTCTCTGCCTCTCTCTCCAAGCAACCTGGCCTTTTTTTTCACTTTTGGTTCCTGTACAGCCGGTGTCCTTACACCACAAAATAAGTCATTCTTCTCAGCCACTCCAGCACCTCATCCTATGTTCTTCCCAAATCGGAGTTTTGCCTCTTCTACCTATCATTATCCATCTGCCCTTCCTCCTCTGGCAGGGCCATATGGCCCTCATCAGAGGGACTTCGATGGTTGGAGGGCTGCTCTCCACACACCAGGCAGCAGCAAGCAACA
This sequence comes from Laticauda laticaudata, assembly GCA_004320025.1. Taxonomy (NCBI): domain Eukaryota; kingdom Metazoa; phylum Chordata; class Lepidosauria; order Squamata; family Elapidae; genus Laticauda; species Laticauda laticaudata. The sequence goes on from BHFT01000520.1 coordinate 55,167, forward strand.
GTCAGCGATCATCATCATCATCAGCAGCAGCAGCAGCAGCAGAACCGCAGGACCAGGATCAGCGCAGCTAGAGTAAAGCACCGGAGCCCCAGCAGGACCCAGGAGCAGCGAGCAGGACCAGGAGCATGAGCAGGACGCGCAGGACGAGCTGGACGCAGCAAGACCAGGAGCACGAAGCAGTATGAGCTCCAGATGAGCTTAGTCCAGGATGGTCTATCGAGCAGACCCAGTTCAGGACCACACCGCAGCGAAGCGCAGCTCTCAGCCAGCTCGATGATGTAAGCACCAAGCACCAGAGAAGCCTACACCGCCAGGAGGTAAAGCATCCAGCAGCAGTAAGCACCCAGCAGACATCCGCACCATGCCAGAGCGCACTCACAGTAATAGAAGGCACCAGCAAGAAGCACCCCACCACGCCCAAGCAGCATGCGGCAGCAGACTAGTTAAGCGCTGATCGTACGTACAGTAGATCGGACACTATACGCGACCACGTGATACTAGCCCTACATCGAGCCTGCCCTCCACAAGCCAGAAACAGCCCACGACACCGCCCCAGCCACAGAAGAATGAACCCGTGATTACAGAAAGGCCCAGCACCTGAAGCGATTACCCAGACCAGGCGGCAGCGAGGGCTGGCCACCTGCTCTCATATTCTTGCATGCCGTAGCTGGCCAGCAGATGGTCCGCTAGAGGCTCCTCTTCTTCCCCAGTTGTCGGGTTTGCTGGCTGGCAGGGAGCTGGCAGGGAGGCGGCAAGGCAGGGGCAGCACCCAAGGCTGGCAGCAGGCTGGCAACCAAGGCTGCACCAAGGCTGGCACACAAGGCTGAAGCAGGCAGGCTACCAAGGCTGGCTGGCAGGCAGGCATCACCAAGGCTGTGAGACATGCAAGGCTGGGCAGCGCAGGCTGGCAGGCAGGCAGGCCACGCCAAAGGCTCGCAGCAGCCGGCACCAAGGCTGCGCAGTACAGCAATGGCTTGCCACGGGAGCTGGCAAGGCAGCAGCAAGCGAAGGCTCGCAGGAGAGCATACTAACAATCAATTATAACGTCAAACTTAACTACTCATAATAAGGGAAAAAGCAAGGCTGGCAGGGAGACTGGCAGGATGTCAGGCAGCAAGGCAGGCAGCAAGGCTGGCAGCAAGGCATGCAGGCAGGGCAGGCTGGCAGCAAGGCGTGCAGGCAGGGCAGGCTGGCAAGGCACTCAATGTGTCTGGATAGAGGTCTTTCCTCTGAATGGTGACCTGCTTCCGAGCTGCTTCCCTTTATATCCGCGGGGCTGATGCAATCCATCCCTCCCGCATGCGCATTGAACACAAGGCATCCGCTAGGCTTCCGCTCTGCATCCACTTCATCCGCTGTGCATCCGCTGTGCATCCACTTCATCCGCTTGGCATCCACTCTGCATCCGCTCTTTCCGTTCCGCGGCCGCTTTGCTGAGGTCCCCCGGAAGCCTAGCGGATGTGCCATCCACTCCCATCTGCTCCCATCCTCTAGGCTTCCACTCTGCATCCGTTTTTCATCCGCTCTGCATCCTGCCTCCATCCGTTTCTTTCCGTGTTATCCGCTCTGGTTGTGCAAATTTTTGCCCCTTTTGAGAGCGGATAACAACAGATGGAACATTTTGCTCATCTGCTGTGTCCTTTTTACAAATGCTTTGCATCCGTTGGGCAATGTGACAGGGCCTTAAGTGAGTTTTGCTTCATTTTATGACATTTCTTACTCTCGATGTTTAGTGAATCTGGCTTCCCCACTGACTTTGCTTGTCATAAAAATTGGTCGTGATCTGGGACACTAACCAACACAAATATGAATCAGTTGTTGAATTTTGATCACATGACCATGGGAATGCTGCAACAGTCATAAGTGTGAAAAATGATCAAAAGTCACTTTTTCAGTGCCATTATAATTTCAGTCACTAAATAAATTGTAAGTTGAGAACTATCTGTATACGTCTGTTTATCAAAAATGAGGCTACAATGAGCTCTTTCTGCTGGCTTATTGAAATCTAAGTACATTTCATCCTTAGCATTCCTTTGATCCCCTAATCTCATCAATTTGCTCCCAACCCAACCGAAATAACACTTCTATGACATGATATGGTTTTATCAAACAACACTTTACCAGGATTTTTGAGATATTGATATTATTTAACTGTAGTTTCCTGGGTCCATTATTCCCTCATTTAAGAAAAACAAAAATCTGGAACAACATTAAACTTTTTGTGAACTTCTGCCATTTTTGTTCTACTGTAGGAGTTCCCAAAGGAGAGTCATAGTACTGAGATCACATCTATCAGTTCTTATAGATTCTTAGCTACAATCCATCCAGGCACAGAGACTTAATTTTGTTCTAAAGAATTAAGTGTTCTCTTACCAACCTCCTTATTCAATCCTGTTTTGTACTGTATTTCTCTTCTACCCCATGGTGTGACTTGATGTTTCCATTGCATCAAGAATATTGTGGGATATTTTACAATAATTTCTCTTGATGGCTGAATATGGATTTTCTACTTATTAACGGATTGTGTGGTGAGCATAATTAATACAAAATAGGAATTAAACAGTTTAGACTTCTGCCTCTTGTCCATCACCATTTCATCATATCTGCCAACTCCCAGAGATTTTCTCTCTACAGTTACAAGACATCAAATTGAACATTACATGACAAAGAAGGAACATGTGCCAGCCTTGTGAGGTACTCCAGACAGAAACCACACCCAGAAGTACTAATTCTAACTTTATTGTAAGGTTACATTAACAGAATCTTGCAGGTTTGAAAGTTCATTTCTCCTCCTTCACTTTTATATTCTTAGTAACTAGAGACGGTACTTTCTGATTTGTTTACCATACCCCCATTCCTTCTATGGCAGGGGCGGGAAACTATGGCCCCTTTATGACTTATTGACTTCAACTCCTGAAATTCCAGAGCTGTTTTTAGTAAAAAAAAAAAAAAATTCTATAAAATAAATCACAATTCATTTGTGGAGGAAAATCAGAGGTGGTATTCAGCAGGTTCTGACCAGTTCCAGAGAACCGGCAGCAAAAATTTTAAGTATTCAGACAACCAGCAAATACCACCTCTGACTGGAGATTTTACAGTATCCTTCCCCTGCCACACCCACCAACCCATCCCCACAGAACCGGTAGTAAAAAAATTTAAATGCCATCACTGGGGAAAATCAATTAAATCCAATCAGCTTAAACATGATGATTCATATTGCCTTACAAACCCAATATCAAGATGTTTGAAACAGGAATATAGTGTCTTGTGTCACATAGGGCACAAGATTTGATTATTAAAAATCCAGGGGTAATGAAGTATTAGAGACTATAAATTAGAGAAATGGAACGGAAATATGAAATATTTGCTAGATTGTAATAGAAGTCAATTATATTTGTTGAGACTAATAAATGTTAAAAGATTTTAATGGTACTTGATCAACCATTTACTTTATTAGCTGAATTGCTGGTTAATAATCCATCACGATCATTTAATCATTACTTAATAGAAGGGTGTCATTAAGGGATATCTGGGAATCATTCTGCATTTTACAACAAGATATACATCAGAATTTCAAGCAAGGTAAAATGTCTGGGAAGCAGATGAATGTGTACATGGGGGGGAGAACTTATAATGCTAGATTCATGGAGTATGAAAGCTATAAATTGACAAAAGACTGAACAAACTTTGATAGCAGAGAACTCCTCTTTGGAACAGTTTATGAGCAAGGTGTTTGGAGGGTAATAGATTTCATTGCTTTGGAGAAGTGTTTATGGCTTACCTTCACAGGTTTGCAATATAAATTTCATGAAAAAGGGACAGTTGCCAGTTTGGTAAGAATGAATATAGGGAATTGGGGAAATTTGGGGGGGGGGGGGGT
>BHFT01000521.1:0-54237 GCA_004320025.1 Laticauda laticaudata
AATGGACGCATTGGATACATTTTCCGCTCAAAAAGTTTTGAGCAGCTCAAAACTTTTTGAGTGGATGGAACCTCAGTAGACAGATGCTGGACAGATGGAGAGGATGAAAAACGGAGGCAGTGAGTACAGAACAGATGAATCGTGTTGACCAATGGATGGCAAGTGTTTCTCTCCATTTTACATCCTCTTTCCATCCGTTGGTGCAGTATGACAAGGGCTTAAGATTTTATTACTTGGTTTTATAACTTAGGAAGCTGATGCTCAGTCTGTGCCACATAGAGGTAGAAATGATGCATTTAGAAGCTATAGACAGTTTGTGCAAACCTGAATCTGAATGAGCTAAACTTTCTTCTGTTGCCTGACTGGTCACTTGGGGGATAACAGCACACAATCCGAGCATCCTAGTATCAATCCTAATATCCACAAGAACAGACATCATAGCTCTGATGCAACCTATCCAGCGGTGGGATTCTCCCGGTTCGGACCTTGTTCTGTCAATCATGTTGTGACAATGTGTTCTGACAATGTTCTGACTGGATCCAAACCAGTTTGCTCCAACGAGCATGTGGGCCTGCCCACCCCTGTTTCTTCAGCTGCAGTTGAAGGTAAATATTAGCTTTTGAAAACACAGAGCACACACACAGAGCACATGCAGGTGAAGTTTGCACTCATCAAACCAGTTGTTGTACTGGTTGAATCGCACCCCTGAACCTATTTCTATTTTTACAACTGGCGAAGTTCACCAGGAATCACAAGTGTTGATGAGTATACATCAGAAAGTAAGTTGCCCTTAGCTAGTTCCTAATGCTAAGTCTAGATAATTTTTCAGATATTTTTTTTTATTTATTGAGGGAAAGATGATTATTTACATGATTACTCTCAAGTACAAATATGATGGTGGAATTATTGTTCGTGAAACGTATCATTTTACATTTGTCTTAGCTATGGGGTAGTTTAGGGTGTGAACACATGCCTTGACTTCCCCTGAGTTTTTGACCTATCTCTCTAGGAGTCTGTAATTAAAATAACACTTGAGATATGTAAATATTTCCAAGGGAAGGTATGTTAATATTTAAAAGATATAAGGAAATTCTTTCAAAGGAATTGCTCAGAAAGGTAGTGGAATTAATACAAAAAACAGTCACACACACATACACACACACAGAGAGGCAGACATATACCTTCTAATATTTTAATCTCAAAAACACTAGCAATACAAATTTCAAAGAAATTTTTAAATTGCCCTTAGAACAAAACAAATAAATAAAATAAAATAGAAATATGCTGTGTTTGTGGGAGAAAACTTTCTGAGAAATAAGAAATTCGTTTTTGAGATATATCAATTTCTCAGCTAAGACTCAAAATAACATACAATTTCTGCTAACATTATTCAGTCTGCACTCAGAAGGCTTGCCATATCATTTCTAAATTAAAGATGCACAACTCAGCTCAAGGCCTACATCCAAAGTTACTGACTTAGAGAGAAAGATCACTTTATACCTAATAGTGATTATTAGCATAAAGTCATGCAGAGAAAATGGAGCTTCCACTGTGAATTGTATTTTAGGCTATCAGTATTTTTTGCTATTTCATGAATGGATCTCCCTGACATATTTTTTGCTACTTACTTCGGTACTGTTTTTTTAAATATATACATTTAAAATAACCAATGTTTTGCTTTTAAAATCTGAGAGATGCTGTTTAATAATGGCAAAACCTGTTGAATGAAAGTGAATTAATACATTGAAATCAAGGGCTGAATTTTATTAGGATGTTTTACACATATGAGTGAACCAGTCCAACTATTAATTTTACTTTTTGATACTGTTATTAACGAACTAGCACTAGGAAACAATTTCAGTCATTTAATGTTGATGTCTGATAATTTTAGTTTCAGTGAGAATGTAAAAGTCTTTTTGACTTTTAAAATTATTGTTTTTAAATGTGGGAGTATGAGCAAAGTTGTTTACCTGCGTGGTTTTCAAAACCTTTGTGTAAGGAACAAACTTACTAAAGGCCCGGTCCCACTGGCCGACGGACGCAAAACATATGCATAAAGGACACAGCGGACGAGCAAAATTTCAGGGGTGGCTCCATCCGTTGTCATCCGCTCCAAAAAGTGGCAAAAATTTGCATATACAGAACGGAAAAGAACAGACGTGGGTAGTATGTAGTGGGGATGTTAAATGGATGTTCATAAGAAGCCTAGCAGATGGAAGTGGATGACACCTCCGAAGGGGTTCCGGGGGAGAATTGTGAAGCAGACGCATAGCGGATGAAGCGGATGCATCACGTACGCCTAAAGGAAAGAAAGGGGATGCCACGCGGATGTATATCAGATGCAAACCGTTTACTGCGCATCCTTTCTATTTCTGTGCTACTAACGCTGTATAGACATTCCGTGTACCTTTTGTTTCCTCCCTCTTTCCGTTTTCAGCTGCAGCGGATGTGAGTTGCGAGGATGCCCAGAGGATGCAGAGAGGATACAGAGGACATTTAACGGATGATAAACGGACATAGAACATTTGTTCCTCGTATGTCACAGATTTACATCATACACGGTGGAAAGTTCATCCATTCACAAAGTTTTGTGCAACTCAAAACTTCTTGCGCAGATGAAATCGCAGTGGACGGATGCTCGACAGATAGAGCATATGAAACATGTATGCAATGAGTACACAACAGATGCATAGCTTTTTCCAATGGATGGCAAGCTTTTTTTAACGTTTTACATCCTCTTTGCATCCATAAGTGCAGTTGGACAGGGCCTTAAGGTTGTAGTAAAAGAAGTGACACTTTCTTCAGAATAGTTGTGTTTAAAATAGGGCAATTATTTAGCAATTGCTGTCAGAAGGATTATTTATTCAGGGAGTTTCACTTTCCTTCTGAATTAGCTTGATGTTGTTCTTGAGCCATGGTGGTTAAAGTGCAGTACTGCAAGCTATTTCTGCTGACTGCTGGCTGACTGCAATTTGGCAGTTCAAATCCCACCAGGCTCAAGGTTGATTCAGCCTTCCATCCTTCCGAGGTCGGTAAAATGAGGAGCCAGATTATTGGGGGCAATATGCTGACTCTGCAAACTACTTAGAGAGGGCTGTAAAGCACTATAAAGCAGTATATAAGTCTAAGTGCTATAGAGCATTAATGGCTAACCTTTTCGACACTTAGGGCCCAAAGTGTGCATGCACAGGCATACATCCCCAAAATACAAATATGTGTGCGCCCCCCATGCATCCCATCCCACCCATGTGCACCTCCCCCATGCAGGTGCCCCATGCCCTCACATGCATGAATGTCCCTTGCACATGCACAACAGAGACCCGAAGACAAGCTGGCTGGAGGGGTGAGGTGTACGAGAGGTACATGGCTGGCCAGGGGGTGAGGCATGTGCATGCATGCACGGCAGGGGGCTCTGTGTGCCACCTCTGCCATGCATGCCATAGATTCTCCATCATAGCTAAAGAGCATACTGATAATCAATATATGCATGATTTATTGTATGGTTTGTCTCCTATTGAAAGAAGACAAGAAATCTGGTCTAATGGTAGCACAGATCATAATTTCACCTGGCCAATATTGCAACAGCAGCAGTTTTTAAGGTTTTCAGAAAATTTTCTTGTTTTAGGGAAACTTATAATGCTTTAAATGTAGATGATCATACAAAAAGGCTTGGTTGGATGATATATAAATATTTGTAGGAATGAAGAAACAGGTGTCACAATATCTTGTGGTATGAAATGCCAGAGATTCGTTGGGTATTGTAAAGTTCTTTTTTCCAATCAGTTTCATAAAATCTTGATGCTAGAGTTTTGACTGACAATGTAGTTTTAATTTCAGAGATCAAAATAATTTTATTTCCAATATTGTGGAAATAAATTAATTATAGTGAAAAATGAGGGATATCTATGATTAGCCATTCATAGAATTATTATTTTTTCTAAGTAGAATATAAGTAAATCTAAGGAAAATACACACACACACACACACACATAATCTATATTACTATTATCACCCATTCTTTATGCCTAAGTAAAATTTGTGCAAGCCATTTATTCTCAGTGACTTATGCTTAGTTCTTTGATGTTTATTAAAGAGTTCCTTTAAAATAATTACTTGACTACTCTAATAATTCAAGAGGAGAGTTAATTTTTATGCCTTTTTACTCAAGTTATCATGGAATTTGTCTTCTTCAAACTAATACAATCTTTACAAATATTGTGATATTGCCCTTGAGTCTAGTTCAATAATTATCCCATTTACTTTTTTTAAATAGCTATTTATTTAATAAATTTGTATGGTCACCCATTTTATAGGGGTGACCATACAAATTTTATACCATACATTTTACCATACATTTAGACCATACATTTTATAGGGGGCATGCCTAAGTGCACCAACGTACCTACCATCCCTGTCCTATTGTTTCTTTCATTTTTTATTTTTCTTATATGTATCCATGTATTCATAACTATGTTTTTACTTATACCTATTATTTTGTAAGCAATTTACAAAAATAAATAAATAAAATAATATATATATATATATATAAATATGGATTGCTAACAGAATGAAATAGAAGCAAAAATTTATAAAATTATAGCATAAAAAAGCAGCTAAGAATGATCACAACACCTCACAGTTAATACAACTGTCAAGACCTATTCACACTTTCACCTATATTTTCCTTCACTCTTAGCTTGAAAATAACAAGGGGAGGATGGATGGATTTCAAGGATAGGAGAATGGTATTCAAGAATGTGTTGGCACCGTGAGACGTTGCTGGCATCCCAAGAACACACTGAGCAGATGTCCTGGCTGTTTCCCATAACAAAATGAACAGGAGTGATTGGTGGATGCTTTGGACTGAGTGTGGCCCATAGGGAAAAGGGGAAACTAACTACACTTGCTTTTGCAAGAACAAAAATCATTGGAACAGCTAATCATCAGAAGGAAAAAAAGAGAAAGAAATACCGGTTCAGCCAAATGGTAACATTTTTTACTACCGATTCACCCGAACCAGGTCAAACCAGTAGAATACCACCACTGCTATAGGTAATGTATGTGGGAGAGATCTTGGCAAACCGTGAAACAGGAATGCATATTTAGAAAACATATAAAATGATTTCTTCCACTGTAAAAGCAATGGGGGAGAAAATATGTTTTCAGATTTGAAAGATTTTCTCAATGTAACCTTTCAATAAAGTAGAATTTGTTCTCCCCAGGAGTGCTACTTGTTTGGATTACCTTAGAAACTTGACATCAGTCTTACTGTTAGTTAAATTGGGGAAGATCCTTCAGAGACTTTTGCCATATCCATATTTCTGCTATGGGCAAAGCTGCCTTTTATCCAAACTTTGTCCTGACTACAGCTCTTCTCCCTGTTTGCCAAGATTTCTCCTATATATCATTTTATCTAGTCTATTGTTAGGGTAATGCTAAGGTGATTATCTGTAAGATTCTTCACAGCAAGAGTTTCTCCATATAAATTTGAACCGTGAAACTATTGCATGATTTTATTTGGAGGTTGGTCTGGGGCAATTTGTAAGTTTCTCATGAAAAGATAAAGCTCTATTAAATTATACAAGGTATATAAAGATTGAATGTAATTTAATTCTTATTTATCCCCTGGAAAAGGAAATTGATAAATGATCTCATTTTTAACTTGAATATGAATAGCTGGGACAGAGTGATACTTCAATTACCTTATCCAATCTGATGGGGGGGTTGTTATCTCACAGCTTCATTAAAACCTCCTAGTGCAAGGATAGTGAACAATGGTTTTCTTTAACTTTTAAAAATGACAAAGCAATACAAATCAAGGACTTAAATACTTGGGTACAGTTTTCCAAATATTTCCTTACAAATGTCAACAGGGAAAAAATGGAGGGAACCCCTGATTCATCCAAATAAAACATGTGGGAAGAAACATCTGTCCTTAAACAAGAGTGTTAATTGGGTCAGTCTCCTTTGACTAGGTTGTAAATAGATTCCTTCCCACCCACTTGTCTCTTATTCAATGAATTTCATTATCACCTTTCCAGAAGGCAGGGACTCAATTACACCTAGCCAGAGGGGAGCAATGTGGTGACTGGCTCAGTTTAATGAACCAGAACAGAAGTGGGCTGATGAGTGTGTGTAATTTAGAGACTAACAACCATGTAAATATAATGATGCTTAATCAATTGACACCTTTACTCCACAGCTGAGTGTAAAAAGTATTGACAGTGTACTGATGTGTATGCATTTTGATGTAACAGCAGACAAACTGTCATCTAAGTAGTCTATCCTGCTTCTTTAGCCCATGATGCTACTGACTAATGATGTTGCAAATGCTCATAATTCAGCTAATGGTGTCTTACATGGAAATGCTTTTTTCTTTTAATCTTACTTTTCTCCTCCTTTAAAATTGTATTTGAATCTCATGTTTCTTCTCACTTGTTTCTAGTGAAAATTGTCAAAATCACAAATTCCAACAATGAATAAAATGACCCCATCTATCTATACAATCTCAATTAATTATATACGTACAATGACAATAAAGAATTCAGTTCAGTTCAATTCAACTGATTGATCAATTTAAAACATATATATGGCTGTCCATCTTACAAATAAATTCTGGGTGGCTAAAATAAACAATATATTAAAATCTCTATAAATCAAATGGAAGAAACAGAATTGATTCCACATTCTAATTACTAGTATAAACTTGAAAAATGAAGTCATTTATTCTCACATCTCATTCTGCTTAAAATGACTGCCAAAAATATGAAAAAATATGCATAAAAAACCCTTCTCACTCATTGATACTTATTCATATAGAAACAGGATGTTAAATTGCTAAAGGCCCTGTCACACTGCCCAACAGATGCAAAAACATTAGTCTAAAAAGGACACAATGGACGAGAAAAATGTTCATCCGTTGTTTATTCGCTCTCAGAGAGCGGCGGCAAAAAATTTGCATAAACCGGAGCGGAAACACGGAAATAAGGAGACTCGGTACCGGGCGAGACACAGGGTGCGATGGAAAGCGAATGCCGCGAACGAAAGCCCAGCGGATGGAAGCGGATGAGAGAGGATGGCACATCCGCAAGGCTTCCGGGGACCTCAGCAAAGCGGACGTTGGAACAGTACAGCAGATGCAGAGATTGGATTCAGCAGCGGATGCACCAGCGGATGAAGCGGATGCAGGCGGAAGCCTAGCGGATTCACAGCGGAAGGCCTAATGGATGCTACATTAATTGCAAATGCGAGGAGGATGCATTGCGTAAGCCCGGGAGAAAGGGAAGCAGGTTCACCATTCAGAGGAAAGACCTGCTGCCAGGACGGATTGACGCCTTGCCTGCCCTGCCTGCGATGCCTGCCTTGCAAGCCTTGCTGCAAGCCTTTGCTGCCAGCCTTGCGGCAAGCCTGTGCTGCCAATCCTCCCTGCCAGCCTTGCTGTCTGCCTGGCCTGCCAGCCTTGCTGCCAGCCTTGCTGGCCAGCCTTGCTGCCAGCCTTGCTGTCTGCCTTCCTGGACAGCCTGGTTCATGCCTGCCTGCAAGCCTTGGCTGCCTGCGCTGGCCTGCCAGCCTTCCTGCCAGCTATGGGTGCCAGCACTTCCTGCCAGCCTTGGTGCCTGCCTGCCTGCAGGCCCATTCCTACAAGCCTTGGTTGCCTGCACTCCCTGCCAGCCTCCTGCCAGCCTATGGTATCCTGCCAACTTCCCTGCCAGCAGTCAACCCCCCAAACCATGGGTGGAAGAACAGAAAAGCTCTCAGATCATCTTCTGCCAGCCCTGGCAAAGAGGGAAAGGACTTATCCATTCCCGCCCCCTGCGCCCTCACTCTGGTTCTTAGCTGGGGCTTCTGCAGCCACGGGGCTCATCTTCTGAGGGCTGGGTGCTTCTTGCTGCTTCTGCTGCTGGAGGAGCTGATGATGCGGGGGATCACACAAGCACTTCCAGCACCAAGCCACCTCCACAGCACCTGGACCCTTCACCCTGACGACTGACGCGGACAAGCAGAGAGTGACCAGAGACTCATTTTCGTTTTATAGCTTGTTGTTATAAAGTCTATTTTTGATCACCCACACTTCTGCTTCATCTTCTTTTTTTAAATAAAGTCTGGTGCGAAACTTTTAGTAAATGTTTAAGCCTTTGCCATGCTTGTGGGATGGGTAAGATGCAATGGGCATGGGTTGGAGATAGCAGTGAGAGTGGGCAGGGATACTCTTGGGATGGGTAATGAGCTGTGGATGGGCAGGGATACGTTCTTGGATGCGGTAATAGCTGTGCGGATGGGCAGGGATAACTTTGGGATGGTAATAAGCTGTGGGATTAGATAAACCTCCAGTCAAGCATAGTGGGACTTGTATGGTCCACCCTCCCAGGTGCCACACCGTATGGCCCAGTTATTATCAATATAATGTAATCAATCATTCCACACAATGTCAACATAAACACAACTTATTAAATGGCCCTGTTCATTGTAGGCCCACCCAACATACATGGCCAATCTCATCCGTGTGATGGAGACAAGCCTCGAAGGAAGAATCCATTAATCATCTATATTCCTGTCTGTCATTCCACTGCCCAGACGGCGTAGTGCACCAGTGTCTCATGGAGGTTGCTCTGTTTCTTCCCTTCATGTGAGGCTCTGTTGGCCTTGCAATCCTCCAGTGTTATCCGGGTTCGCCCTCTGCCTCCCATTCCCAGGCTCCACTGTCCCCATTGCCTTGCTGGAGGGTTCCACAGAGCCTGTTCTGCAAGACTGCGTAACGCGGTGTGCGCATTCGAAGATTGGTGCAGGATTGCAGCAAGCTTCCACGATCCTCCTCACGGTCTCTGGCGATGCTGCATGGTGGTGAGAGAAGTACCTGGAACGTTGTGGCCAGGATGCCAAAGCTTTTCTCCACCAGCTGCCTTGCTCTGGACAAGCCTGTAGTTGAAGATCCTCTCTTCACGAGGTGAGGCTATTGGAGGTGTAGGCTCTCATGAGGTAGGTTGTGAGGAGAAGGCCGTCAGTCCCCCACGTGAAGTATGGGTACATCTTGCGATGTGTGGGCAGGTGGTCTGGATCTGGGAAGCCCCATTATCGAGGTTGCGTTCACAGCCCCTCCTTGAGGTGGACTGGGTTGTATACCTGAGGCATCTGAAGATGAGCCATTTGCCTGGAAGCAATTGTGTACATGAACTTGTATGTCAGCATCGACCATGGTGAAAGGATGATGCTGAAGAAAGCCCTTGTGTTGTGATAAGAGGACCTGAGTTGGCTGAGCGCTTTGCAGGCCACGTGCTTGCCATCGATGGTCTCCAACGGTTTGTGAGGGAAGTTCCACCTCTGCGATTACCACTTGCTCTGCAACTTTCTTCCATCCTTCTTCAGTGGAGAGCACTGGGAGGAGCTCCTCCAGGTATCGTCGATGATGGCTTGCACCACATTTCTCTGACCACAATGCTGATGGTGTGTGGGCACCCTCCAGCCGTTACTGCATCTCCTGTAGGTCGGTCCCTGAGGCACAGGGTGGTGCAGAGTGAGGTGACTCGAGCCTCAGGGCAGGCTGGGCCGGAAGTTGCAGTGTTTGCCTTGGTCAATCTGGGTTGTAGCCGACTTGCACAAACTTCGTCTAAACATGGGCTGGAGGCATCCTCATGAAAAGTTCTGGAATGCCCCGCAGTGTGTCTTCGTTCCTGAACTCCACCTGAGCTTGTTGTACAGTCCGTCCTCTGCTCTTCTGTGCGAACCGATTTTCTTATACCCAGACGCTTCCTTGGCCGCCTCTTTTCTTCCGTAAAAGTAGAGTTCAAGAGCCTGTAGATTGGCTTCGCACTGTTTGCCAGGAAGATGGTGGCTGCCAAAATGACTTTGCTACGATCCATGGTGGACATGATGGATGCGTGTGGAAGAGAAGAGTCAGATGAAGGCTGCAGAGGTCTGCCACCGCAGGGCTTGCTGTTCTGAAAAGTGACATCAGATGAGTTGTACCCCTTTTTATAGGCCAGTATAGCGTTTTCCCCTCTGTGTCCCTGCATCCTCTAGGCATCCTCTAGACATCTTAATTATCCGAGATAGTCCCCTTTGTGAATAGTTTTTTCCATGTTTACATGCTTTGGTTTCCATGCTGCATCCGCCTAGGCATCCGATTCTGCATAACGCGTTGCCGCATCCGTTCTGCTATGCCTCCTGCGTCCGTTTACTGCGTGGAACGGACTTGGAGTTGCCACGGTACCAATGCGCAGCGGATGCCTAGTGGATTAGTGGATGCGCTAACAGATGTCAGAACGGATGTCTAGCGGGATGCGATAGCGGATGCAGAATGGATGAATTGGAACATTTTCCGTTTAAAAAAGTTTTTAACAGCTCAAAACTTTCTGAGCGGATGAAACTCTTCAATAAACGGATTGCTGGAGTGGATAGAGGAGAGGAAACAAAACTATATGCAGTGATACAGACACGCTAGTGCATCGCGTTAATCAACGGATGGGCAAGTGTTTCTCTCCATTTTACATCCCTCTTTCCATCCCTTGGTGCAGTGTGACAGGGGCTTAAATTCACATGTTGGACCAGTTAAAATTATTTACCATACTAGAAATTTGTCTTCATCTACATTGCTAAGCCATCAAACCATCACAGCTGACATCAGCCAGAGCACAGAAAAACTCAAAGAAGTAATGCAAGATCAGAACTCATGAAAAATCCAGAATCAGACATGACTGAATGGTCATCATCATCATCATCATCATCATCTTCTTCTTCTTCTTGCTAAACAGCAAAGTTTTTTAAATATAAAAAGGTTTAAAGGTTTCTCCTATCCACTTGTGACCAACTCAAGGGGGCAATGTTCATTTTTAATTTTCAACCAAGGGAGCCTGCCTTGTCTGAGAGACTCTTCCATCATCATGTTGCCAGCATGAAAATACTGAATATAGTAACCTTTCTGCTGAAGCAGTACCTATTTATCTACTCACAGCTGCATGCTTTTGAATTGCTAGGTTGGCAGGAATTTAGGCAAGGGTGGGAGCTCACCCCATCATGCAGTACTTGGGACTTGACCCCAGGCTGCCGGCTTTCCAGCTGTCAAATCCAACTCTTCACCACTTCATCACCATCATGTCCATTTTAAAACATAAACAAGAAAATTATAGCAGATTGCACAAGTGAATGAACCCATTTTTGAAATTATATTATGTTTTTAGACTAAAATCCTAACCTTATTTTCTTCTGTGGCCAGCAAGGCTTTCTTGAAGGCCTCTGCAGCCAATAACAGAGCTCTGGATCGATCCAGAGCTTTGTAATTAGCTATGAAGCTTTCAGGAAAGCATTGCCAGCCTTGCAGAAGAAATGGGCTGGCAAGAAATGGGCTGGCAAGGGGTGTGCAAGGGCTACAACTGTCCCAAGATAAGTAGTAGGGCAACTCTAACCTCCCCATACCCACCCTAGCTTAATTTTTAGGAGAACTGGTAGTGGAAATTTTTAGTAGTTCGGAGAGCTGCAAAATGCCACCTTTGACTGGCTCTGCCCCCGTCTATTCTCTGCCTCCTGATTCCCAGCTGATCAGCTGGGTCTTCTTTTGTTGCCCTGCACAGGAGAACGGAGCTGGAAAGCAGGTGAGTGGGAATGGGATTTTGCAGTAACCTTCCCCTGGAGTGGGGTGGGAATGGAGATTTTTCAGTATGTCCTTCCCCTGCCATGCCCACCAAGCCACAACATGCCCACAGAACCAGTATTAAATTTTTTGTATCCCAGCACTGTTAAGCACCATCGTAGTTTTGAATGATTAATTAAAAATGGCTGCAAGTTGAGAACTATCTATATTATACATGTGTGACTTTAAATAGCTGGTTGAATCAAGCTATTCCATGCTCAGGAGATTCATCTAAAACTCTTTGTAGTATGCAGAACTAAGCAGAGTTATTTCAGTTGGTTTGAAGAACTTAATTTGGTACCGGGATGTACACTGGAAATTCTAATCTAAGTAATCTAAAAGCTAGAAATGTTTACTATCACCTAGGAGACTGAATAAGTGGTTTTAGAAAATGCATACTGCTTTCCTCAAAATAACAGCTGCAGATTAGTTATATTTAGCTAAGTGAATAAATTTAAGAACCTTCTTTCTTTTTTCTCTCCCATATTTTCTCTCATAGATATTCTCATATATTTTCCAATAGTTTTTTTTTTTTTTTGGAAGTAAAGAGACACAGANTTTTTTTTTTTTTTTGGAAGTAAAGAGACACAGAAGAAAAGCATTTTCTGCCAAAAACATGTAAAATGCTATTTATTCCCATTGATTTTTATATACCTTTTTATGATCAGAAATTTAAAAGAACTGGAGGCACTGGGAGGAAATTCGGTGTTCGGTTCAGTTAGGCTACATAATGAAGAGAACCTAATGATGAAAAGACTTTTCATTCATCAAAAGTCCTCAAAAAGAAAATTTCAAAAATCAAAGAAAAAAAAGTATTTTAAAATATGCTATTGAAAGTTGTATGAAAAAAACAGTACTTATGTTTAAAAGATAACTTACTTCCGGGCATTTGTATTATAAAAATTGCATGAGAGAAAATTATTCATCAAAAATGAAAATTTAATCATTTCCATTTTATTAAAGTTCTAGGGCAATTTATATTATTGTATAAATTGGAAGAAAATGTCTAGGAATACTTTGTATGCAATAATATTTTTTGAATAGAAAGGTTTTCTTTTTTAAAAAATATAAAGATTATATTTTTAATAAAGTTCATTAAAATGGGTGGATTTTTCTCCTTCCCAATAAGATGTTCAGAAATTCACAGTGACAGTTACTATCTTAGGAATTATATACATCTTTTTTACACATTGAAAATTGCTCTTCTAAGTGATTTCATCCGTTCTAAGTGTTTTTTCTCAAGGAACTATTCTTCTCATGCGTACATTTACTCTGATATATGTTGGAAGCTATATATATATATGGGATTAAGACTGTGTTCCATTTAATTGAGATAGACACATTATAAGTTGATATGCATAGAACTGAAATACATAAAGTTTTATAAGGAATTTATTTCATTTGATGTTCCTGCATTTAAATTAAAATGTATTGTTTACGATGTAGAAATATATTATTAAATAAACCTATTGGAAAAAATTGCCATCAAGAATTATCTTACAAAATAATGGTGCATAAATGTATTTCTTAAGTAGAATAGAATAGAACAGAGTTGAAAGGGACCTTGGAGGTCTTCTAGTCCAGCCCGCTGCTTATGCAGGAAACCCTACACCACTTCAGACAAATGATTATCCAAACTCTTCTTAAAATCTTCCAGTATTGGAGCATTCTTAACCTCTGGATGGTTATATATGAAAGATAAACTATGTCAATCTGAAAAAAGAAAAGTGAAATAGAAAAGATATATTGATATCTTTGGACCTCTTTCCAGAGAGTAAGTCTGGAAGAAGCCTGCTGGAATCTTTCATGCTCTCAGTGCAAAATGACCCAGATTTCAATTTTTTCCTTGAAAATTGAAATTATATAATATGAAAAGATTTTGAAAAACTGAAGTTACAGTGAAAATTAATGAATGGCATTTATGAAGAATTATGTTGAACTTGATATCAAAATGGAGTATTGTTCTGCTAATGTAAATATATTAAATATAATATATAAATATATATTATATAAATATAATAACATTAATTAATTATGTTTATTTTTCACATTTCTAGAGCATCCATCTTCTTCAAAGAGGAAGCAAAGCCAATGGGGAAGGCAAATTCACTTAATAACATTGTTATTAATTTAATAACTGCAGTGATTCCCTTAACAAATGTGGCTAGAAAGTTGTAAAATGGGGCAAAACTCATTTCTCATTTAGCAACATACATTTTGAGTCAGTTGTGGTTGTTAGGTTAAGGATTCTCCTTATAAAATATGTTGTTAAGTCTGGCATCTTAACAGGTAATGGAAGTAATACCTGTGCTGGAATGTTGCAAAAAAATCCCAAAATCTTGAAGATTTGTAGGTAATTAAATAGCCTTTTTAACACTCAGTGGACGATTAGTATTAATAGATAACATTAAGGCACATTAACTACGTGAATACCCTCCAAATAGTACATCTGATAAATGTTCACTTGAAGAAGATTAGCAGGTTAACAGATTGCTTCCTAGATCTACAGTATATGTAATCTGAAAGGAAGTAAATGAAAAATTGCTTGGCTGTATTGCAAAGTGCATAGCAAACATGTTTTCAGGTAAATGTAAATGGAAAATTTACATTCTACACCAGAACGTTGACAGCTATGAAGTTTAAGAATTTGTATTGTCAGACAGACACTTAAAAAGTATTTCCCCATGGGAATATCAAACAGTTAATCAAGGCACTGGGATTCCAAAGCAGTTTGCTGAGCTAAAGTTTCTTCTAATTTACTGTTTACAAATATTCAAGAGAAGTAACCAAATGATAATCAACACAAAACATATGCAGGCTTCATTCTGAAAAGCTTTTCTCAATTCTTTCAGCAGTTTTGTTAGTCTGTAGTACTCCTGAATGACTCTTTAAGTAGGTTTTTTGCCCTTGATTTACATTTGAACAGGCTTTTAAGTGTGTTATTATTAAATGTAGAAGGTTATTACTTTCTTAAATACACTGGCTTTTAGTAAATCATGTTGTCTTAAATAGGAGGGAGAATGTATATACTGTAAAGCAAGTGTCATGCCTCTGGTAGAGACTGACTCCGAGGGAGAGGAGGAAGGGAGTGGAAGCTCTGGAGGTTGTGGATGTTCTATATGTAAATTGGGTTACTCCAAAATATGCAAACCTGATTGGTTAAATAATGTAAGCATTGGATTGGTTCAACACGAAGAGAGACCATCCAAATAACTGAAAAGGCGGGCAAAATCAAAGAGTAACCTGCCAAGTTAGGCTGCAAGCCGGCAAGGACTAGCTGAATAAAAGGCTAAACCCTGGTGGTGCTCGGCGGGTTTCAGCCAAAGGTTGTTGCCGTTCACTGACTAATAGAGAATAAGAGACTTGGGTTGTGTGGACCGGTCTACCTCGATGTTTTTCGCGAACAAAACACGTGGCGACGAGGAAGTGGGATAAGTCCTGAACGCGAAACCGATGCACGCGGTGAGAAGAAAATAAAGAGCGGCGACAGAAAAATGCCTGGAAAGCAACGCACCGTACGCGCACCCTTCAATCGCCCAACCGAAAGAAAGATTGGATTCCTAATGCAGACGCGTTTCCAAATGTATTGTTTTGGATAGTAATGAGATGGAGGATCTCGGAGCAGCGGAAGAGGCTGTGTTTTTAACACACTGCGGACACTACGGTTTTCAAGATGGCAAAGGCTCTGGCCAAAGCCCCAAGATGTCAAACAACAACATGGCCAGAACACAAACGAATCCATGAAAGCCCACTGATGCCCGGGTGGGTGGTCGAATTTAATAAAGCGACACGAATTTTAACCGCAGAGACCAGAAGAGAAGAGAGAGACCGTCGCCGATTTCGTTGCTGCCCTAGACAAATAGAGGGGTGGAGTGCGATTTTCCATGAACATTGACGAAGCAATGAGGATCGTGCAGTGTTGGGTTTGAGAGACTTGAACCACACAGAGTATTACTCAAGCAAGCCCATCATCACAAGTAACCGAAGCCATCGCGGAAGCCACAGCCGCTTGAAAGCTAGCAAAAAAAATCGGCTGTCACAATGAAATGAACACACACAGTGAAGAAACAAACCCAAACCCAAAAGACAAAAAACAGCCTGGCCCACACCACACCACTACAAGGAGTAAATGGGAAACAACCGAGTCCAAGCGAAGAAGGACGACGAGGTCACCGTTATTTGCGACAGAAAGAGCGCGAAAGAAGGAATTGGCGGGAAATGGCTGGCTGGCGGAGGAAAACATCCCCGAGCCGAATGCAGATTCCTTGATGCCATCTGCAGACAATTGCAAGAAATGAGGGCATACTTTTTGAGAAAGTCTGCAGGAAATAAAAAGCTGAACAAGCCAATGAGAACGCAGAAATATCCCCAACACAAACTGAGCCAAAGTGGACTTGAGAGGAAAAGTGGCAACAAGAAGAAGCGAAGCCAGTACAACACCAAACTGTACTACAGAAAGGCTCAGACGGAAAGCGGGAAGAAAGTTAAAGTAACAATAAATATTGAAGGAAAACCCTTCAAAAATGGGAATTTGGAACTCGGAATCTTTCTTTCAATGGTATCTTGGAACACGCATAAAACAGGCTAGTCCCAGGTAATCAAATCAAGGAAACTTCAGAAACAGCAACTAACCCTCAAAGACTACGCACAAGGAAACAAATCCCTGTAGTCGGCATGGACATTTCAGAGTTACATACAAACAGTATGTTAAAGTGTTCTGCTGACATAGTTGACGTAAGAAAACAGACCAAGCCTCCTGCGGTACTCCGAATTGGTTCGCACCATTGGGCATCGGGATGACCGGAGTAAACCGAGTTAACTACACCGCTTGGAAGAAGACTTCATCCAGAATTCCACGAACGTGTTCAACGAGACATCTGGGCAAGTATCGGGGAAATCTATCTCTGTTTAGTCTGAATCCCCAAATAAGCGCGGAGCTAAAGGCCAGGTGAGTCCTTTGCAGCTAAAGGAAAAGATAGAGGAACAGCTAGACAAATTAATAGCTCAAGGGGTATAGAACTGTGGACCCAATGCCAAATGGGAAACGCCTATAGTCACACCTATTAACCAGATTGGGTCCATTAGAATGCTGTGGTGACTATAAGGCTACCCTGAAAACCAAGCATTGCCAACAGAGTGCATACCTGGGTGCAAGTAGTCCAACATTTACTATACTCCTGGAAAGGAAAATTTTGGCTACAACCTCCGACCTAGTGCAGCTTATCAAACAACTCCCAGTGGAGCCCAGAGACAGCTGAAAGCACAGACTTATAGTTACCATAAAAGGCGCCCTTTAAAGTGTAACAGACCTCCAATTTGGAGTGAGTTGTAGCAACCAAGCGGAATATTCCAGAGTCTAATGGACGCCTAATGGCATACAAGGAGTCGTAACATATTCGACGACATCCTAAATCTCCAGCCAGAGATGAAACTCAACTCAAGACAGACTTAGAAAAAGTACTCACTAAATTTTAGAGATTCTGGCGTCAAAAGTAAAAAAAAAGAAAAGTGCTGGCCTAAAAAGAAATAGCGCGAATTCCTTGGGGGCTATCTATAGACGGAGAGGTATACACCCTACAGACCAAATAAAATTAAAGCTATAGAGGGAAGCACCAGAACCAAGGACAAAACCAGAACTTAAGCATTTTCTTGGACTGATAATTTTTATATGTATTCCTGCCAAATGAAACCACAATAGCAGAAAGCCATTACAACAAAAAAGCCGTCTATTGGACAAGAAAGCTATTTGGACTTGGGGAGCTATAGAGAGAAGAATTCTACCTTCCAAAGAAATTAAAAATTTGTAACATCAACAAACGTTCTCCATTCAATTTTAGCAAGCACACTGCCATTGAGGGGACTCTGCCGAGCTTTGGCCATCGGAGTCGGTGCCAACCACTGAAGCCACCAACTGCCTGATTGGCAGAGAGGCACCCGTCGCATATTACTCAAGGACCATGTCTAGGAAAACCGAGAGAAATCAGGCCACTCGAGCAGAGAAGCTCTAGCATTGTCATTGGAGTGAAACGTTTCCACGAGTACCTCTAGCGGGCGGACTTGTCAAATTATAACAGAATTAGCCACAAACCGCTATTAGGGAATTTGGCAGGAAGACAAATGCCAACGCCAAATACTCCTTTTCTCTCGAGAATGACTAGATGTCAGAGTTCCTTAGCAAGGCCTATTCCATACACTGCCTGACAAAATCGATCCAGCAGGAAACACAAATTTCCGCATTGCGGACGCTTGAGGCAGAGCACCTATTTACCAGCACCAATGGAAGACGCCGGCACCGAGCGATGAACAAGCATTTTACAATAGAGACTTGCAGCCGAGTCGTAACCCATAATCCAAGCTTATGATGTCGCCAGAGCCACTGCGAAAGAACTCATTGACTGCATGCATTCTAGCTGGGTAAGGTAAGAAGCTGCCAAGAAAATCAAAAAACTGAAACTTTTAACCTTTCTGGACCAGACAGACCTGAACTTTCTGATCAAAAGGGGTGTTTACTGTGGGTTGATCGGGAGTCATCCTAGAGAGAGCTAACAACCCAGGGTACTTTAGAATGTTACGACATTGAAGGGCACGCCGTGGGATTGGAAAAATGAAAAGCCTTGCTAGAAAGATTATGTGGTTTTGGTGCCAGGTAATTGAATAAGGACATAGAAATGGGTAAGCTCTCTGTGGAACAAATGCCAAAGGGAATTAGACATCCCCGCTAAAAGCAGCCATTATGAGACTGGGAAACCCGCGAGGCCTGTGGTCAAGAAATCCACATTGACTTCGCGGGTCCTAGACCAAGGGGCATACATTCCTGATTGTCCGTTGATAGCCTATTTTAATTGGTTTAGAAGTAAAAATCAGTGCCTCAACGACCAACAGAAACTTGTAATTAAACCAACTCGAAACAACCTTTTTTGCCACCCATGGTCTAACCGATACGTCCCGCTCTGTATCGAGATAAAGTGGCGCACAGCGTAACAACATAGGGCACGTACGATGATTCGAACATACCGGGTTAGCCTCCCTGAGGTATACAGACATACCCTCACCGGCGCGCCGGGCCATCACCGCTGGCTGGGCAAATGGCAGGGCTGGAGAGAGAATGGTGCCAGGGTTACCAAAGAGGGGTGGTAGGAGAGAGGGAATTGGGATCACGGAGATATCCAACAGAAAATAAACCGATTGCTTCAACTCCAACACATAACGCCCCAGTACCCGACGCAACGAAATCCCGCCAGGTGCCAGAAAAAAAAAAATGAGAATTTCTTTGTTTATGAAACTCATGGGACGAAATTAAGATCAACACCTTGATAGGCTGCACCTAAATTTTATGCCAGAAACCCCCGCCGACTCCTGCCTAACACGATTTAGACGAATTTTTGAAATAGGCGATTTGGTTTTACGCTAAAAACTTTAATACCGGGACCACTGTGATGGCTATCAGACAATCACACAAAGGTAACAGGGCCCGCAATCCTACTGGTAACAATTTGACGAGCGGCAGGGAATGGAAAAGCGGCACATAGAACAGCTCCTTTCCCGAAACATAGAACGAAAATACTAAACATACACCCTTACATTGAAAAAAATCGATTGAACAGCAAACCAGGAGGGTGGGGGGGGGAAAGGCGAGAAATAAATAAAGAACCGTTACATCTAACAAAACCAAAGAGGTTTAACCAACAAAAAGAGGCAAATTTGAAAAACTCACTGTTTGAGAGAGACTTCGTGCGAGAGCCCATCGGAAGGGGACAGCCAGGCAGCTCGACCTGGCCCGGAGGAAACGGGAGGGAGCGGCGAAAAACTGCCGCCCATAAAGAACCGTCAGGCAGCAGTAAAATGGCTGACTCACCTTCCAACGGTTCCAGAAGAAGGACGGACGACACAAAGCAGCTCCATCCAAACCGGTCGAAGTCTCCACCAAAAATGAACCCAAGCGCAAGTCGCAGTGCGAGTCAGGAGAAGGCCCCGCATACCTGCGTGACTTACGTCACGACGTAGGATGAACTAAGGGGAGGAGGGGTCGTTCTATTTGTAAATTGGGTTACTCCCATAATATGCAAACTGATTGGTTAAATAAGTAAGCATTGATTGGTTCCTAAGAAACCAATCCAAATCAACTGAAAAAAGGCGGAAAAAATCATAGCTGCCATTGGCTGGCAAAGCGCGGAGTTAGCTAATAAAAGTCTGCTGCGATTTCCGCCAAAGGTTGTTCCATTCACTGACTAATAGAGAATAAAGACTTTGTTGTTGGAACCCGGTCTACCTCGTGTTTTTCCGAACAAAACAGTGGAGGAGGCTGGGGAAGGGCAGAGGCTAGCTGGGCAGTCAGAGGAGGACCCAGGCCCATCCCCTCTTGATCCTAGTGCATGCAGGGAGCAGAAGATAATGGAGAGATGTGGTCTATGAAGGAGGAGAGGGCCTTGATCCTCTTCATGAGATGCAGCTGTGACAGCTGGATAAGAGGAGATACATGTGTATGGGTCAGTGCTGGAAATAAAGTGTGGAAATATCTCTAGTTTATTATTCCTCTCTGAGTTTGATGTCCTTCCCAGTGTGTGTTCTGATATCTGTGGACGTCTTCAAGCCCTTATCTTGGCTGGTTTGTGTTGTTTTTTACACTTTATAATTTAAACAGCATTTCCCCCTTCTTGTAATGGTTTGTGTGGGAGATTTTTGTCTCCAGTCAAGGATATTTGGAGCTTGGAAGCCAAATGAAGGAATAAAAGGGGCTTCACCTGTTTTTTGTGGCTGTGTTTATTTTGTATCCCACCCTGAGTCATTACAGCAAGGGATGTCAAAACTCCCAGCCCCTGGGTCGGATGCCTCATGTGCTGGTCACACCCATGCTCAGTTTATCGAAGGGGATAAAAGGTCCCAATACATCCCATGATGTCGCTATGACAACATGAGTTTGACAGCCCTGCTGTAAGGGCTAACAACTATTTAGTTCCTATTTCTTAGTCTATTCTTATTTTTTAATCCCACAAATAACATCGTTGGAAACTAAATTCTGCATGAGCATTTTGTTAGAGGTTCTGCTCCTGAGAATATTCAGAGTCTTAAAATAATATGAAATAATGAATAAAGGAAAAGTTCCATTCATAAAAAATATATATATTCATAATATACTTGCTGTGATGACTCGTAGTATCTCAAAAATAACACAAAAACTAAAACATGAATCAAGGTCTTGAAGGTAATGCCTTCAACTTAGCTTCGCTGTTTTATTAGTCACAGTTTAAATTCAAAAAGTAGATAAAGAAGCAAAAGGAAAACAAAAACAAACAGCACTGATGAGAGTTCCAAGGCAAACCAAGATAATTCATCACGCATTCCAGGAAGATAACCAGGGACAGTCCATGGGAAGAACGCCAACAAAGGTAAATCTCATCCAAGGAAAGCACTAAGTTGACTCCAGTGTCTGTGAACATGCAGATCCAAACTCTTATACAGAGCTCACAGCTGCAACCCATGAGAAGGATCATGGCCCTCTCCTCTCAAGTAGACCACACTTTTCCCTGATCCTCTCCTCCCTGCGTGCCCTAGGATGGAGAAGGGATGGGTCTGGATCCTCCTCTGATTGCTCAGATGGCCTCTGCCCTTCCCCAGCCTCCTCCACAATCTCCAGAGCCACACTTCCACTCCCTGTTGGCTGTTCCTCCTCTTCCTCAGAGTCAGTCTCCACCAGGGGCATGATACTTGCCTTGAATGCAGTGTATAGACTTGCCATAGCAATCAGTGAACTGCTTTACAAGCATTCATTATATATGAAGTTAATAAAAAGCTAATACAATCTTTGGCTGTATAAACAAAAGCATAGAATCAAAATCATGTGATGTGACTTTATAAATCCTTAGTAAGACCACACCCTGGAATACTGTATCCAGTTTTGGTCATCACTTTACCAAAAGAGATGTTGAGACTTTGGAAAAAGTGCAGAGAAGAGCAACTAATATGATTAAATGCCTGGAGACTAAAATATATGAAGATCAGCTGCAAGAATTGGGCCTGTCTAATCTAGTGAAAAGAAGGACTAGGGTTGACATGATTAGCAGTGTTCCAGTATTTGAGGTGCCACCACAAAGAGGAGATCAGCCTATTTTCCAAAGCACCAGAAGACAAGAAAAGAAGCAATGGATGGAAAATAATCTAGAAGAGAAGCAGCCTAGAACTAAAGAGAAATTTCCTAAGAGGTTGTGGATGCTCCATCACTGGAGACTTTTAAGAAGAGACTACATAGCACATGATACAGGGTTTCCTGCTTGAATTGGGGTTGGACTAGAAGATGTCCAAGATCCCTTCCAGCTCTGTTATTCTGTTATTCAGTAGGACAAAAGTTATACTAATATCAAAGAACTGGCGGAATAGAATAATTAAAGAAAGGATGCAGAAGGAAAGAAAAAAGGAAATGTGAATGTCTAACATTAATTTTTTAAAATTTATTTTAAATAATTAAATAGAATTGTTAAATTGTTCATAGTGAGTTATGTCATAGTGTGTTGGCCATGGCAAGTTGTCCTGCAGTAAGCTGGATATGGCACATTGTCCCATTCTGTTACCAAAAAACCTGCACATATCAATTTGAAAAGATTTTATACTTTGTATTTTTTTGCAATGTATACCATTGTATTTTTATAGTGCTTTGCATACAACTCTTGGCTCTCTATGCTAAAAGTCTAAAAATCTTCTTTTTTCCTCTCTTTGCTCTTTGGGAGTTTTCATATCAACATTATTCTCCTTTCCAGCTGCTTTGCTCTTGAAATTTTCCCTCTAACCTTGAAAAAAGAACTGTGCATTCTTGTTTGCTTCTCTACTGCTACAACTAGTTGAAAGAGAAGAATTGTATACATGTCTACAAATGCATTTTCCAAGCAGTGAGTTCACAGAGAAAGAAAACAGGAAGGTTTTGGCACATTAATAGAGATGGTCTTCTCAAAGTTTCACTCCGCTCTAAGTAACATTTATATTATACCTGAAAGCTGAATGTCTACATAAATTCAGTGTAAATAAAGATATTTTAATAGGCAACATAAGAAAATAATTCCTAAAATGAGCTCTTTTGCAATTTGTATTTACTTTTCCTTATAATCATTACCATCCACTACATTGGGGGTGTCAGACTCACATCATGATGATGGCGTGACGTATCAGGAATTTTTTTCCCCTTCGCTAAACTGGGCATGGACATGGCCAGCATGTGATGCATTCGGCCAGTAGGCTAAGAGTTTGATAGCCCTGCACTGCACATTTCCAATGATGGGCAAGCTTCTTAAACCCATCACAAAACTCACTTTTTTTTTCCTCTTCAACCAATCTTGCCAATATTATCCATTTCTTCATTTGAGGCCAGTCAGTGGCCATAAAAAACATCCCTTCAAAGGCACAAAACCTGGACTGTATGGTAGATGGCTAAGCAAGCCAGTGATGTCCAATACTGCAATTACCTCTTAGGACTTCATGGGATATGAAGTCCTAGGTCAGTGGTGGCTAACCTTTTTGTGCTCCTATGCCGAAAATGAGTGTGCGCTTGTGCCAGCACCCAGAAGTCAATGGATGTGGGGGGGCATGCCCCCTGTGCATGTGTGTGTAATTCCCCCATATGCACCATGCATCTCTGCACATGAGTGTGGGTTTCCTGCACACCCTATCCCCTGCGCATATGCTCCAGATACCCGACAATCAGCTAGCAGGTGGGTGGCGCATGCACATGTGCAGTGAGGCTCTTCCAGGCGAACTCTCGCTTCCCAGCAGAAGTGGATCTGCATACCACTTCTGGCACTCATGCCATAGGTTTGCCATCACATTCCTAGGTTAACATGTTGCAGCAAAATTTTAATTTATTTTAATTTATTTATTTTGTCAAGCAATTATAAGATAACAGGTATAAGTATAAACATAGTTATGAATACATGAAATGGATACATATAAGAAAAATTAAAAGAAACAATAGGACAGGGACGGTAGGTACAATTGGTGCGCTTACGTACGCCCCCTACAGACCTCTTAGGAAAGGGTGAGGTCAATAGTAGACAGTCTAAGGTTAAAGTTTTTGGTGTTTGGGGAAAAAAACCACAGAGTCAGGTAGAGTATTCCAGACATTGACCGCTCTGTTGCTGAAGTTGTATTTCCTGCAATCAAGTTTGGTGCGATTAACCTTGAGTTTGTGTCTATTGTTTGCTCTTGTGTTGTTATGGTTGAAGCTGAAGTATTCATTGACAGGTAGGATATTGCAGTGTATGATTTTATATACTATACTTAGATAGGACCGAAGACAGCATAATTCAAGGTTTTCTAAGTTTAGAATTTCAAGTCTGGTGCCATAAGGTATGTCCTTGTGCTTTCAAACTCTGTTTAACCACTGTTTCAAATTTGCGATTAGTGTTGCAATATAGTTCTCTGAGGTGGTTCCGAAAAGCTCATGTGAATAGCACCATCTTCCATCATAAAAACTACAACCATATTTTTTGCAAGAGAAGCCTGAATTTTGCTACCTTTTTCTACAGATGAAATTTAAGGAAATAGGTGATGTTTCTTTTCTGAATCATAATGCTGAGCACATTTTTCACTGATTGTAACAATTCTGTGAAGAAATTTCTCTTCAATTCTTGTAGTGTATCAATAATTATTAACAAAATCTAACACTTGAATCTTTTACTTTGCTATCACCAAGCAAGGGTTCCATCTTATATCAAACTTCCATCAATTATGTGACCTAAATATTCTTGGAAATACTAAGCTTGACAGCAATTTCTCTTTGAGTGGTTTGACCATTGCCCTTAATTATCATTAGTTAATTAATTATGTTAGAATTAATTATTAATTCTTCCATGAGAAATCAGCATTTGCTGTTACAGGTCATCCATTTGATTATTGATTGCACAGATTAGCATTTCCTACTTCAGCATCTTTACATAATTCATCCCAGTAATACATATTTGTCAGGTCAATAGCCATCACCACAAACAACCATGAATTCAGCCATGAATTTAAATTGGAAGAACTCTTCAGCAGTCAGAAATTTAATCATGGTGACTTGATCAAAGCACACTGACAAATACTGAATGAAGGCTTCACAAAATTATAGCATCACAACCTTTTCTCATAGCAACTTCCCACCAACTAAAGGGAAAGAACAGATGCCAAAGAATATGTCAGATCTTCTAGCATATCAACAGTGCCGTCTGTTTGTTGGTGGTTTATAACATTTGAGGCATTGCTTTTCTCTCATATAATATACCCATTACTGTGCAACTTCATAATGTTCGATAAATCACCGGCTGAATAATTTTGATTGCTATGTAGCACACAGAAAGGAACAAATCATGTTTTAAGGGGGTCGGGTTAATGCTGTGCTTAACTAGTCATATAATTTTAACTCATCCACCCAGCCAAAATGAAATTCATTTGACACAGACATTTGCTAAATGTCAATACTCTATTGTGGTGTGTCTCTGCATGTGTATTACTGTGAAAAACTCACGCTAATGCATTTTCTTCAGTTATAAGATGTGATTTGACCTTTATCGAAACAAGAATCTCATGTTTCAATTAAATATGTAATAATTTTTGTTTTTACAAAATGTATTTGATTTCTCTTGATGTATTTGATTTGATTATATTTTAATGAAATGATTGTCACTTACTACAATTCTTTCAACATATTTCCATGCAAGCATAAAATTAAGTTTTCTATTTTACTCTTCTGTTTGTAGTATACAACATGAAGTCATCCATGTACAGAAGGGGTATCAAACTCAAGGCCCACAGGCCACATTTGGCCTGCCGGGTGCTTAAGTCTGGCCGCAGAGGCTGCCTGGAAACAGCAAAGGACAAGTTCATAGTGCCTCTGCTAGTGAAAATGGAGTTGGCGGGGCTGCATGCACCGCTTGGGCCCAAATTTTGGCTCAGGTGGCTTACTGCATCCCTCTGCCAACAAAAACTTTAAGTCCCCCAGTTCCATTTTTTCTGGCAGAAGGCTATCAAAAAAAAAAACTAAAAACAAAAGGAGAAATGTTTCCCCTTTTGCATTTGAGTGTGCAAGAAGGGACAGGAAAGAAGAAAGGGAAAGAGGAAAGATAAAGAAAAAAAAGGAAAGATGAGAAGAGAGGAAAGAAAAAATAAAGAAAGAGGGGAAGGAAGAAGAATGAAGAGGGAAGGAAAAAGGAGAGAAGGAAGGAAGAAAAGAAGGAAGGAAGGGGATTATAATGAGAATGAGGGAGGGTTTCAGGGAAGTCCTTACTTAGCACTTGGCCACCACAGGTGCCTCTGACATGAGTTCCATGTCACTCCCACCATGGCCAAGCTCCCTGGCCATGGCCACAATGGCCATGCCCCCAGCCCTCCAAGGTCAAACACAACCCTGATGTGGTCCTCAATGAAATTGAGTTTGACACCCTGATTTACAGGAGCTGACTGATGGTAGCTGCATTCTTGAACTTGTATCCATATCCAGGCCCTATGATTATCTGGCTGAGGGAGTTTAAGCCTATGCAGAACAGCAACGGGGACAATGCATCACCTTGGTATATTCTGCACTTGATGCCCACTTGTGTGAGTTAACTTCTGGTTATCATACTACAAGTAAATAATCTCTCCTGCTCCCAAGCTCCAGAAGTACTATAAGAAAAGATATGAAGAAAAAAAAATACTACTGTACTTTCTCCCCCTCTAGCCAGTACACATGAGGAAGCTTTGTTTTATAAGTTGGAATGGACAGTGAGAAGGATGAATGTAATACAGAAATAGCAGCCAAATTCTAGAGTACAATGAAAAGTACAAATACACTGTGCTTGATTTTTCTTTTCTAGAATTCACAGAATGATGAGGAATTGACAGAATGTGACACTATCATGGGTACAAACATATGCTTTCCACATCCTTACATGAATCAGAAAAGTCTAAAAATGAATATTATATTAATTAACACTATGGTGTATCATTGCTATCACTGTTTTTGTACTTTGGTGTACTGTTCTTTTAGCTGTTTTCCATTATGTTTTGACAACTCTGTGAGTTTGCCAACTTTCAGTAATAACAGTAAGTGATTCAGATCAATCTGTGGTGAGTTTCAAGGTTAAACAGAGATTTAAATCATATCTCTAAAGTTCAGTTCAATATTTTATTCATACCACCAAACACTTTACATAGTGTTTTAAAAGTTACTAATGATAGACCTCTTACATTTGCTCTTTTACCCAGAGTATTAAACAAGCACTGAGATTCCCTCCTCTTTCACAACCCAGTCCTTCACTGTCATTTCTAAGGCAGGTTTCTGTAGCAGTCATCATTAGTTTGGTCATCTTTACATTTAATCATAGTCCCATTTTTATCTTCAGTGTCTCCTTGACTTTCATTACTAGACTTTCTAAAAAATCATTTGCATTTTCAGAGATCAGAGTAGCATCAGTAGCATAGCATAAGTTATTGATTTTTCCCCCTTCAAGTTTTAAAACCATGTTCGTATTTTTTCAACTTCAATTTGTCTTAATTGAACTTGACCATAAAATTAATCAAACTACTTTTCTACTACAACTGTGCTTGGAGCATAAAACTGGACCATATTAAAGAGGTGTCTGGAAAGTCTAATTAACATTATTTTGTTATTAGCAGTATTCAAGTAACGTTCTATAGTCTTGCTATATCAAAAGTGCCTGGACATGTACTATGTGGTAAACACAGTGGTGGGATTCAAAAAATTGTACGACTGTGGGCATGGCTTGGTGGGCATTGCTTGACTTGGTGGGCATGATTTGATGAGCGTGGCAGGGGAAGGATACTGCAAAATCTCCATTCCCTCCCTGCTCCTCAGACAAGGTTAATCTAAAATCCTATTCTCTCCCCAATCTGCTTTCCAGCTCAGTTCTCCTGTGCAGGACAACAAAAGAAAACCCAATCGATCTGCTGGGACTTGGGAGGCAGAGCATAGATGGGGGTAGGGCCAGTCAAGAAGTGGTATTTGCGGGTTCTCCGAACTACTAAAAAGTTCCATTACTGGTTCTCCAGAACTGGTCAGAACCTGCTGAATACCACCTCTGAGTAAAAAGTATGATTTTCTGACTGAAATTGTCCAATTCTAATCCATTTCAATTTGCTGTTGCCTAGGTTGTCAGCCTGCAAAACTTTCATCTTTCAGTTACTGTTTTTTTTTAATGTTTCTATTTCTTATTTTCCATATCCCCATAGGTTTTAGAGCTTCAGCTTTACTTTGTCTGCATGACAACATCAAATACTAACTGTGCCAAAACTTTTATCTACCCATGTCATAAACATCACTAGTATTCTGAAAAATCTTCAGCTTTTTTTCAGTAGCATGTTGAGTGTCATCCAAGTAGAGAGGCTCATCATCTGCACTCTATCAACAATCATTTTATTTTCTCTATCTATGTGCCTTTTTTGATAAAAATATAGAGGTTGGTGGTTTGCCACTGACTTCTCCAGTGCAGCATGAATTAATACTGATGCCTTACAGTGATTGCATGTCTTTCTGTATCACTGTTGCCCAATATAAGTGTCTGCTTGCTCTAGTTGGGCATCTGGAATGACCTTCACACCTTGAATGAATTGTTGAAAGTATTGTCATATATTCCCAGCACCCTTCTCTAGTCCCTCTTTTGGAGCATCCTTCACATCAATCACAATGATTAAAATATACTTGGCATACTTACAGCAGAAAAAAAAAAACTTCCAAGATTAATTCATAATGCTAGCCTTTATAAATTACACAGATCCTTTTATTTTGCATCATCATCCTCATATATTGAACTCTTAAATGCCTGTCTCCACTTGACTGGCAATTTTCATATTAAAGTCACCTACTATGTACACAGCATTTTTTTTTTGGTTGCAGTTTTCTTGGATCATGGCATAAAAGCCTTCCATTTCAAGGTCTGTTGCAGCAGGTAATTCAGCAGGTTCTGACCAGTTCTGGAGAACTGATAGTGGAAATTTTGAGTAGTTTGGAGAACCGGTAAATACCGCCTCTGACTAGCCCTGCCCTCATCTATTCTCTGCCCCCTGAGTCCCAGCTGATCAGCTGGGTCTTCTTTGGTTGCCTTACACAGGAGAACAGAGCTGGGAAGCAGGTTAGTGGGGTAGGGAGGGAATGGGGATTTGGCAGTATCCTTCCCCTGGAGGGTGGTGGGAATTGAAATTTTACAGTATCCTTCCCCTGCCCTGCCCACCAGGCCATGCACACCAAACCAAGCCATGCCCACCAATTCATGCCCACAGAATTGGTAGTAAAAAAACATTGAATCCCACCACTGGTCATAGACTTAGACAATTGAGATATTGAGGGGGTTGGTATGAATTCTGGTGGTCATAATGCTCTCACTGAAAGTTGAGAAGCATTCCACTACTCTTGCAATTTTTTTGCATACCATAAATGCCACTCCATTTGTTTTCTGGTATCATGTCCTGAATAATAGGCAGTGAAATCCTCACATTGAAATAAAGAACCATTGTTTGAGCATTCTAGGTCATTGACACCAAGGAGATTAGGTTCCAACCTCCCATTTGGCAATATCTAATTTACCCTGATTCATTCTTCTGATGTTCCATGTGGCTATCCAGTGAATCACTGTACAACAAGACATTTTGGGATGCCTCAGCAACTGGGATTCCTGTTGTCCTATTGTTGGGCAACCTATATCAGCAGCCCACAACCTTTTGGGCACCAGGGACAGGACAAAGGTTTTTCTACAGACCGGAAGGAGTATGGTTTCACATGCTGCCTGCATCCCACGGATGGGGCTTTGCTTTTTGCGTGGACTGGTTTCTGACAGGCTGCAAACCGGACCAGGGATTGGGGACTCATGCCCTATATGACATGTTTGAGACCCTTCCCATAGAATTTGCTTGGTGAGTTTTTTGTAGAGTAGGTCACAGGTCTTTTTCCAACCCTTTAATTCAGGCGTGGGCTACTGGGGTTTGCAGGGGTTTGGGAGAGCCCCAAGCTAAGATTCTGTGCAGTTTGGAGAAACCCCCAAATCTCACTCCTAGCTGGCCCTGCCCATCCTGCCCTTCCTCTCCCAGGAGTCCTTACGCAGTCCATTTGGATGCAGGTAAGTGCAGGGTACACACAGTGGCTCAGGGAAGGTGATAATGGGCCCATTTCCAGCTTCCAGAGAGCCTCTGGAGCCCAGGTAGGCCATTTTCGCCCTCCCAGAGGTTCGAAGAAAGCCTCTGGAGCTTGGGGAGGGCAAAAATACTCCCCCCCTCACCATGATGCAGGAGGCCATCTAGGCCATGCCCACCATGGCCACACCTACCCAGCAACATGCAGAGAACCCTTTGCTAAAATTTTTGAAGCCCACCCCTGCTTTTAATCACTTTTTGACAGCTGCCCAGTGAAAGCTACTGTTGCATTCCTTGTTAACCTGGGCAAGATTGAGCCAGTATATGATTCTTTTTCTGTTGTCTCACTGTGATTAATGGGTTTGTGCATACTTTTAATCTGCTCCTCAATTGAGTCCTGTCTGGCTTGTGTAACCCTTCTGGTATACTTTCTGGTGGTATTCCTCCAGCATAGTAGTCAACCTCAACAGAACATATAAGCCCTCCCCTCGTGACAAAGGGGCATCCACATGGAGGGGATCAATGTACCTGAACTGGTTTAAATCTGCATGGTTTGATTTTGGGGATATTCATCTTCCAGTGTCTCTGGTTTCTTTTTCAGTCTTCTTCCTCACCTAAGGTAAGCAATGATGGCTTAATAGGAGAAAAAATATGAAAATAAATATAAAGGTAAAGGTAAAGTATCCCATGCACATGCATGCTAATAATTTCCGACTCTAGGGAGCAGTGCTCATCTCCATTACAAAGCTGAAGAGCCAGCACTGTCCGAAGTCGTCTCCGTGGTTATCTGGCCGGCATTACTAAATGCTGAAGGCACACAGAATACTGTTACCTTCCCACCAAAGTGGTCCCTATTTTTCTACTTGCATTTTTCCGTGCTTTCGAATTGCTAGGCTGGAAGAAGCTGGGACAAATAACAGGAGCTCACTCTGTTACACAGTGCTAGGGATTCAAATTGCCGAACTGCTGAGCTTTCTGATTGACAATCTCAGCATCTTAGCCACTGAGCCACTGCGTCCCATAATTGACATTGAGTGATTCCCCCGCATTTTCATCATGAGTCAGGTGTTATCACTGATATGATTTATTGAGGCTATTCTATTAACAGTGTCTGCCTGCCTGCCTGCCTGCTGCCTCTCTCTCTCTCTCTCTCTCTCTCTCTCCTACCTATTGTTCTGATCCCAGTCAACCGCCTAGTCATAAGGAGAAACATCTCTCTATATATTATTTTATTACCTTCTTTCAAGCATTCATCAGACAGGCCTATTGAAGTCCGTTTTTGTTTAGCCACTTGATCTGAAACCAGATTAATCAAATGATGGCTTCAGTTGTGTACAAAGGAGACTAGACACCAGCCAAATATATTATGCAGTAAACTCTTGTTATTAGTAAATAGCCTAATCTTTTTTTTTTCAAGTAAGACATAGCACACAACTATTGTTTGTATTTTATTGTTCTGCCACATTAATATCCTCTGTATTTGCCAGATATCATGGTGATAGAGTTAGTATGATGAGATGAAAATTGACTTTGCTATAGATTTATACAGTATTTGGTGGTTAACTTTGCTCTAAATTGGGCATGTAATGAATGTATCATTACAAAAGCAAAGAAATAAAACCCATTACAGAGTTGAAATGAATCACTGAAATGGCAAATAATTTTCTAAGCTGTAGTATTTCTCTACTATTGTTTTGCTTTAAGTTTGGTGAAAAGCAATTACTTTATTCTTTATCTTGGCTTTTATAACTGGTGACTTCTATGTTAGCTTTTTCCTCTTTATTTATTTTGCATTTGAAAAGCTCTTTGAAATGGGAAGTTAAACTGAATTGGTGATACTGACCTCTCACCTCGAGTTCCATTTCTGTCCTAATTCAGTGAAGATTTTGAAAGGAACTATTTCAGCTTTCTAATGCCTCCACGATCTCCTGCCTTTCTGAACTGGAAAACGAGATGATACAATGTCCAAAATATTAAAACAATCAACTTTAACATTATTTAAAGAAACAGCCCACCTGTTACTCAAAATTAAAGGTATGTGTGATGACCGGAGTGTAACACAAATGTAACAAAATCCAAAACATAAATAAATGTCCTTTAATGCCTCCAACTTGGCCCCACTGTTCAATAATTCTCAGTTGGAGATAAAACATACTCAAAAATAGTCTTCAAAAGAAAGCAGTACAGTCCAAACTTAATGAGCAGATAGAGGTGAAATAAAAAACCAGACAAATTGCAATGAAAGACCAGGACAAGTAATTACCAAATTCAAGGAGATAACAAGGCACAGTCTGTTGGAAGGATGCCAACCAAGATAACTTCAGCCCAAAAACATGCTTTGCTTCTGGCAACGCTGTGTTATAACCATCTCACTTATATACTATTCTCCCCAGCTTCAACTAATGAGGGGGATCATGGCTGCTTCCTCTCTTGTACAGCGAGTTGTTGCCTTCTCTGTTCCTCCCTGCATGTCCTAGGATGAAGAGGGGATGGGTCTAGTTCTTCCTCTGATTGCCTAGCCAGCCTCTTCCCTTTCCCAGCCTCCTTCACAACCTCTGGAGCTATACCTCCACTCCTTGTCGGCTGTTCCTCCTCTCCCTCAGAGTCTGACTCTACCAAGGGCATGACAGTATGACTGTTTGAGAAGGAATATTGTCTGAAGACCCTCTGTCAATCAGGGTAACTAAAATAGAATACTATAGTCCAGTATCCTAACTTGGCAAAAGGCAGTTTTCTATAAAAAAAATAGTAATAGCAATAGCAATAGATTCATACATCGCTTCACAGTGCTTTACAACCCTCTCTAAGTGGTTTACAGAGTCAGCATATTGCCCTCCACCATCTGGACCCTAATTTTACCTACTGAGGAAGGATGGAAAGTTGAATCAACCTTGAGCCTGGAAGAATTGAACTCCAGGCACTGAGCAGTGAATTAGCCTGCAATACTGCCTTCTAACCACTGTGCCACCACAGCTCATCAAAATGTGTGACATGACATTAATACTATCCAAAATGATTTATTACAACTTTGCAATTAGAAAAAATAAGCATGGAATGTTCACTTACATGTTTTTGTAGTTTGAAATTGTTCTGTATNAAATGTTATGATCCATAGCTCCTTTATGCATTTTAGTCAAAGCAAGCCACTTTATACCTGCTTTAAGCCCCAAAATATCCTTTTTACATTATTTAGGTGATATATTTCTGTGAATCCTAAGTACCATAGAAACAAAGACTTGTCTTTGGATGTATATTTCTTCTTCCAGCCATTATATTTCCTGAGGATTACAATTGATCTGTTACTTAATTGTTCAAGTTACTGATAAAGGTACTTGGACTCTCATATAATTATTTTCTTTAATTCTATTATTTATCAGGCATTTATCTGTGTGCAGATATATTCTACCTAAATATGCATCTGCCTCTTTATTAAATAATCATTACAATTTTGGACTTGATTTATAAATGCACATTATTATTCAGTTTTATTTCTATAAAATCAGAAGACAGATCTGATTCAAATTATTAATTTGGATTTGGGATCTATTTTAATTCATATCTCCACTTTGAGGTAGAAATGAATTCATGAAAAGTCGTAGGGACTTAAGTATTTGAACAATCTACTTCAGTACATTTATATTAGTTCAACAATTTAAATTGACTTATTGATTAAAGTTAGATATGTCATATTTTGTTTGATGGTGTGGTTTGACCTGCCAATTTAGTGCAAAATGATTCAGTTTATAGATTTGCCAGAAATATTTTTGAATCAGTTTTCATTAAATATACGTATTCAGCAGGTTCTGACTAGTTCTGGAGAACCGGTAGTGGAAATTTTGAGAAATTCAGAGAACCGGCTAATACCACCTCTAACTAGAGATCTTACAGTATCAGTCCCCTGCCACGTCCACCAAGCCACACCCACAGAACCCATAGTAAAAATTTTGAATCCCACCACTGATACATAGATACCATCAACTGCATTGAATCCTGCATAATCCAATTTAAAGAATTTTTCTATGCAAATTTTAATTTAAAATTTGGAACATTGGTTGTTTCATTGTTTTCAACATAATAGAAGGATTGGAATATGTAAATCTGTCAAATATTGAAGATTACTTATACCACTGATTTGGCTACATTGGTAACTCAGTTACTATGTGCTTTTATGAATGGAACTAATAATAACCAAAGGAATGAAACTATATAATTTCCAAAGAAATGCTTTTCTCCTTTTTTTCTTTCTGGAAATGATACAGGATGTGGGATGGAAATGATATTAAGTTAGCATATTGTAGGTGCTGCTTCTTAAAGACATTCTTAATTCTTGATTGTCTTTTAACTTTTTGAGAGTGGGGTATCTGTTCTGTGGAAGGAGAAAAATGAATAGAAGGATCGGTGCAAACAAAAGAAAGATGCTGAAGAAATTCAACTGTAGCCAAATTAATTACACTATATCAACTTCCATCTCTAATCTTTCCAGAAAACTTCCTTTTATTGTTTGGACAAGAAAACCTTGACTAACATCAGAAAGGATTGTGATACACCTAATTTCCCTTCATTCACTTAAACTTTAAGCAGCTTAAAATAATATCCCAGTGCCAATGTTCTTTCTATCTTTCTTGTTTAGTCCCAGATGGCTTCCTTTGCCAACTCTTTTATTTCGGTGGTAACAGGAACACTTACCAACAGCTAATTTTATTCTTTTGGGTCATCTTTTCTGACACTGATTTGAGTATATCTGTGGAATACTTAACATATATACAACAACATATATATAATACACACACACATATATGTATATGTACATATGTTTTCTTAAAGGCCCTGTCACACTGTCCAACGGATGCAAAACGTTAGTAAAAAGGACACAACGGACGAGAAAAATGTTCCAATCTGTGTTATTCTACTCTCAGAAGGGTTGTGAAAATTTGATAAACCGGAGCGATAACACCGGAAAAGGAAAACGGGCGCGGGGAGGGACACAGGGCGGATGGAAAAAGCGGGGCCAGCGGAACGGAAGCTCAGTTGATGGGAAGCGGACATCGAGAGCACATGGCACATCGCAAGGCTTCCGGGGGCCTCAGCAAAAGCGGATGCGGAACGGATACAGCGGTTGCAGAGCGACGCGAGCGAGAACAGCGGAATGCAGAAGCCGGAGCCTAGCGGATGCACTGCGGAAGCCTAACGGATGCCTAACATTAATTGCGCATGTGGAGAATGCATTGCGTCAGCCCCAAGGATATAAAGGAAGAGCTTGGAAAGCAAGGTCACCATCAACAGGAAAGACCTGCTGCCAGACGGATTGACAGCCTTCCTGCCTGCCTGCATGCCGCCCTGCAAGCCTAGCTGCAAGCCTTGCTGCCAGCCTCCCTGCCAGCCTTGCTGGTCTGCCTTGCCTGCACCTTGCTGGCAAGTCTCCTGCCAGCCGTTGCTGCTGCCTGCTGCCAGCCTTGCTGCCGCATCTTGCCTGCAAGCCTTGGTTAATGTCTGCTGCCAGCCCGTTGCTGCATTGCCTGCCTGACAGCCTTCCTTGCCAGCTTTTGTGCTGCCTGCCTTTGCCAGCCTTCCTGCCAGCCTTGGTTGGCCTGGCCTCCCTTGCCCAGCCTCCCTGCCAGGCCTTGGTTCCTGCCAGCCTCCCTGCCAGCCAGCAACCCCGCAACCATACGGAAGCACAGCAAGCCTCAGCAATCTCTGCAGCCCTTGCAGAGGAAAGGGCTACCATGCCACCCCTGAGCCCTCACTCTAGTTTGCTTGGGGCTTCTGCCAGCACGGGCTCGCTCTTCTGGGGCTGGGGCTTCTGCCCTGCTTCTGCTTCTGAGAGCTGATGACAAAGCACTCCAGCACCGGCACCCTTCACCCTGAGACTGAATGCGAACCAAGAGGATGACAGAGATTCATTTTTGGTTGTATAGCTTGTTTGTTAATAAAGTCTATTTTTGATTCACACAAACTTGCTTCATTTCTTTTTTTTTAATGAAGTCTTGCTAAAAACTTAGGAAAATGGTTTAAGCCATTGCATGCTTGTGAAATGGGTTAAGATAGCACTGGGATGGCTTGAGATAGGCTTGTGGAATTGGGCAGGATACCTTTGGGATGGGTAATAGCTGTGGGATAATAAAACGTCCAGTGCAAAGCATAGTGGGACTGTTATGCGTTCCACCCTCCCCAGCTGCCATACCTATGGCCCTTTATTTCAATAACAATCGGTAATTCAAATCATCCAACAATGTCAACATAAACACAAACTCTTTATTAAATGCCCTGTTCATTGTAGGCCCACCCAACATACATAGCCCAATCTTCATCCATGTATGAGACAGCCTCAAGAAGCATCCATTAATCATCTATCCATCCTGTCTTGCCCCTCCCCCTGCTCCCAGCTGGGGAGTTGCACCAAGTTTGTTTCAGGAGATTGCGCGGCTTCTTCCCTTCACGTTGAGCTTGTTGGGGCCCTTGCAACCATCCTCAGTGTCTATCAGTTTCGCCCTTCCTCCATTCCCCAGGCTCCATGTCCCCATGCCTTGTTGAGTCCACGAGCATGTTCTGCAAGACTGGGTTAGCCGGGTGCGCATGAGATTGTGCAGATGGCAGCCAAGCTTCCGACAATGTTCCTCAACGGTCTGCTGTGATGCAGCATTGTTGGTGAGGATACCTGAACCTGTTGGCAGGATGCCAAGGCGTTCTTCCCCCCGCGCTTGCCCTGAAACAAGCCTGTAGTTGAAGATCCTCTCTTCACCGGTGTGAGGAGTCTGAGGTGTAAGGGCCTTCATGAGGTAGGTGTGAGAGAAGACGTCCATCCCCCACGATGAAGTAGGGCACGTTCTTGCGTGCGGTTGGGGCAGGGGTTCTGGAATCTGGGAAGCCCACGATTGAGGTGTGCCTTCCAGCCCACCCTTGAAGGCACTTGCTTTTGTATACCTGGCATCTGAAAGATGAGCCGTTTGCCTGAAGTGATCAATGTTACCATGAACTTGTATCATCATACCATGGCGAAGAGGATGATGCTGAAGGAAGCCCTTGTAGTTGTGCTAAGAGGACCCGGAAGTGCTGGGACACTTTGCAGGCACGGCGCTTGCCTCATCGATGGCTCCAATGGTGTGGGGGAAAGTTCCACCTTCTGATACACTGCTCTGCAAACTTTCTTCCATCCTTCTTCAGTGGAGCGGGCACTGGAGGAGACTCCTTCCTTGTATTCTTGATGATGGCCTGCACCATTCTCTGACCACAAAATGCTGCATGTGTTGTTGGCACCCTCCAGCCGTACTGCATGCTCCTGTAGTGGTCCCTGAGGCCAGGTGGCGCAGAGTGAAGTGCCACCTTGAGCCAGGTTCCAGGCTGGGCCGAAAGTTGAGGTTTTGCCTTGGTCACCTGGGTGTCAGCCGCTGCACAACTCATCAAACATGGCTGGAGCATCGCTCCTGAAGTTTGGAATGCCCGAGTGTCTTCGTTCCTGACTCCACCGATCAGCTTGTTGTTACAGTTCCGTACTCTGCTCTTCTCCCGAATCATCTTCGGACCCAGACGCTTCTTGGCCGCCCTCCTTAGCTTCCCGTAGTAGAGTCACAGAGCCTGTAAGATTGGCTTCTCATTTTGCAGAAGGATGGTGTGCTGCCAAAAAGGACTTTGTTACAATCCGCAACGGTGGACATGACTGGATGCTGTGGAAGGATGAAGTCAGATGGAAAAGGCTGCCAGAGGTCCGCACTTGCAGGGCTGGTGTCTGAAAGTGAATGCAGAATGGAGTTTTGCTCCGACCTTTTTATAGGCAGTTATAGGTGTCCTTTGCATCCTCTAGGGCATCTCCTAGGCATTCTTAGAACATCCTTAATATCCGAGATATGTCCCTCTTGCCGAAACGTTTTTCCATTTTAAGATGCTTTTGTTTCCGTGCTGGCATTCCGGTGGCAAATTTCCGTTTTTTTTTTCTGGCCCCCATTTTTCCGTTTTTTTTTTTTTTCTTTTGTTTTTTTTTTTGTTTGTTTTTCCTTTCCTGTTGCACTTCTCCCTGCGTCCGATGCGGATGCGAGTGCCGCGGATGCGCACCGGATGCCTAGCGGATATACGGATGATGCGAACGGATGCAGAACGGATCCCATAGAGGATGAATAGTGGAATGCAGAACGGACGGAATTGGATACATTTTCCGCTCAAGAAGTTTTGAGCAAGCTTCAAAACTTTCTGATGGCAGATGAAACGTCAATAAACGGATGCTGGACGGATGAGAGGAAGTAAAAACGTATGCACACGTGAGTACAGAAATGGATCATTTCACGTTAATTAAACAGATGCAAAGTGTTTCTCTCCGTTTTACATCCTTTGCCATCCATTGTGCAGTTGTGACAGGGGCTTTTAGTGTTCCGCGGATACTGTACCATGTATGGTATTGCAGTTTTGTTCAGGGTATTTTCCCACTTCATCATTGTTGTGCTTTTAAAGTTATGTAGCAACGTTTCAGCAGAATCTCATCTGCCATCATCAGGCTTCTGTATTATGTCATTCTGTGATCAGACTTTTACAGTTGTCTTCAGTTTTAAATTTTGGAAGCTAGCCTTCTGCTTGTGCGAAATTTTTTTTCTTTCATCCTGATTGTTTGGGAGTCTGTCTGTGTTTTTTGGTCTGAAGTTTTCTGTGTTGCTTGATTGGTGTGTTTTTAATATCTTCTGTATTTTGTGGCTTTTGTTTTTTTGTCTTGGTTGTGGTGTGGAGAACTTTTTGTTTGTGAGTGCCAGACTTCCAGATAATGACAGTCTGGTGAGTTCATCTCTTCTATCTTCAATGCTTTCAAGGTCTTTTTTCAGTCTCTATGGCTTCTCTGAAATTCTGTGGCTGGGGTTTTTCTTTTTGTGCTAGGTTTTGGCCATTTGAAGTCAATGCTATGAACCTGTGGCTTTCGTGTGTTGGGACTAGTGAGGAGGTGTTTCCAGCTTTTTTACTGCATTTTGGTGTTCATCCAGCGGGGTACTTATTCTTTCTATTAGTTCTGTCCAAGGTATGTCGCCAGAATGATGCACAGGGAACTTCATATATGCCTTAGTTTTCAAGGTCAATTTTTATCTTTGGGGTTTTAAGGATGGCTGCTATTTTTTGTCTGTTTTTGAAAGGCATTTCTTGATGTGATGCCTTATGTAGTGATCTTACTGATTCCTGTATACCTCTTATGGTAGGGCAGGACAGCTGTTCCATTAGGTCTGTTCATCTCTAGGTCTACATTATGTCTCTCTGTGTTTTTGTGATCAAGCCGGTTATTTTGGTGTTTGTAGAAAAGCATTGCGCGTCAATACTTTCAGTCAGGTGCATAGTTCAGTCTTTATATGTGTCTTGTCTGCCAGGCAATTTGGTTCTGGCGATTAGTTGTTATTGGAACATGCGAGTTTATCTGTGCTGGCAGTGGTGGTGGGAATTGGGCATTGAGGTAGCGGTTGGTGTGTGTGTTCTCTTCTGGTAATATGGTGTGGTCCTAGTGTGCCATCTGTTTTTTTTGTAGATTAGTTACATCTAGG
This sequence comes from Laticauda laticaudata, assembly GCA_004320025.1. NCBI lineage: Eukaryota > Metazoa > Chordata > Lepidosauria > Squamata > Elapidae > Laticauda > Laticauda laticaudata. The sequence continues at coordinate 39,208 of BHFT01000521.1, forward strand.
AATAGGTTAATTGGTTGTAAAATGTTTTCCGTTTCCATGGTGAACTTGATTTTGGGGTGTGTGCTGTTTAGGTGTGTTAGGAAATTGTTTAGGTTTTCTTTCCATGGGGACAAATTACAAATTGTGTCAATGATGTATCTTAAACCATTAGTTTTGGGGTTTGTGGGGTGGATTGGCTAGGGCTCTGGATTTGAATACTTCCGATGGACAGGTTGCAATGACAGGTGACGCCAGTGGTGATCCCATAGGGGCTCCTTCAATTTGCTTGTATCTTTGTCCTTTGTATATGAAATATGTGTTGGTTAAGCAGTGTTCAGCTTGTTCCATAAGGTGTTTGGGTGGTTGGTGTTTATTTTTGATGATTTCTAGGGTTTCTTTTGTTGGGACTTGAGTGAATAGAGTATTGCCGCTCCCCATTTTCTCCTCCACCCTTCCCCAGCCACACAACTGTCAATTCTTAATAAATAATGTGTGATTCATTACATTCTCATCCTTGGTGATAATCAGCTTGTTATGTACTTTTTTAGAAAGTTATTTTTTAAATCAGAGTGTGAAGAGTGTTTTTAATTTACTGTTGACAAAATAAAGAAATGCATATGAACTTTTTCTCCATCCATATTCTGTTTAAATTACATATATTTTCTTCTCTAAAAAACAACAACCAAATCCTAGTAATATTTGAAGTGTGGTAAATGAGATAGAGAACCAGTTTTATGCTGTGGTTAAAGCATCAGGCTGAAAACTGGGAGATGTCAGTTCTGCCTTGGTAACAAATCGTTGGGTGACCTTGGTCCAATCACTTTCTCTCAGCCCTAGAAAGCAGCCTATGGTAAACTGCAGCGCTTTGTCCAGAATTGGGCATAATTGAATGAGGACAAAATTATTTCCATATTAGAATCTGCCCTGCCCTTTCAGTCCAGATCAAGCCACTTCTGAAAAACCTTATTTCTGAAGGGATTCAAATTTTTTTACTACTGGTTTTGTGGTTGTGGCTTGGTGGACGTGGCAGGGGAAGGATACTGTAACATCTCCAGTCAGAGGTGGGATTTGCCGGTTCTCCGAACTCCTCAAAATTTCCACTACCGGTTCTCCAGAACTGGTCAGAACCCACTGAATACCATCTCTGCTGACAATCAGATACAACTGAATGTAAATTAGAAAAATGTATTTGTTCTCTGTAATAATCTCATGTATTTGTTAATTTAAGCATCTTTTCCTTGCATTTTGAAATGTAACATTTAAATTAATTTCTAGAATTAATAAAATGCTGAGAAAATATGGAATATTAACATTAATTTCAAAAACAAAAGTATTAAATAAAATTAACAGAAAATCAGCAACAGAAAAATATAAAATAAATAAATCCATTCATGCTGATAGAAAATCAATCATTTGGAGAGTGACAAGTTCAGGGAAGTCTTCCTTCAGACCCTTATAAATTCCTGCTTCCTATCATTTACCTTAGGAATGCTAATCAAAATAATTTTACAAATAACATTATATTTAAACACAATTGGATACTATTTTGATCAACTCTAATTATTTAGTAACAATGAGTGAGCACTGTTTCGCATCTTAATCACTTACTCTATAACTTAATAAAAAAAATTATCAGAAGGTTTAACTACCTTCTGATGATTATAGAAAACCTGTAATGTTAATTATAAATGGATTTTGCTTGATTGTTATCAGTAATTTGTTATTGTGTTAATACTTCTCATAAAGAAGATGGCATGCAAATGGTGGCATTGTGTGAGTTCTCTAATTAGCCACAAAAATTGTGATCTATAAGACAAACATTTCAGAATTTTGTGCATGACAACATAGCTTTAGATTTGCTTACATGCCATGGAGTTCAGTGAGTTCAGAACTGAAGTATAAATAAATAAGATATCACTCTAATGAAGAATGGTGTTGTCATTAGTTCATAAATATTGATTTTGTCATTAACTTGACAATTTAATTGTTTACATTGTTATACTGGTTTTAATTTATAGTATTACAAAACAAACCCTTTTTTTCCTAACAAATCTAGGGGCAGTGCAGTCTAATAAGTTATTTATAAGAGACATTTATGTTTATTGTTCAATTATTTATAAAAAATTTAAACCAAAATTAAAATAGTCATGAAGCTTCTATAGGTATCTGTGACAAAGCAAATGTGTCAATACATTTAACACAATGTGGTCTAAATCAAATGTAAGAAGGCAACATTTCTTGCAAGTATGTTTATTTTATGCTTTATATTTATCAGCACTTTGTTTTATTTTGGAATACAAAATATTGTATGAATTCCATTGTTTTAATCCTTACAATATTTTAAGCATCAATTTCTCAATATTATTAATCTCACAGTTGATCTTTTTGTTCTTTACTAGGAAGTTGAAGGATTTCTTTCTGATGGTTCAGATAAAGGTGTTACCTTGACGAAGCTAATGAAGACTAGCAGTGAATATATATGGCTCTCAAATATATATTGGAAGAATGGTGCTTGGTGCTAAATTAAAGCAATCCTAATATGATGCTGAATGAAAGCAATGAATGAATGATGCTAAATGAAAGCAATCCTAATTCAAGATCTAAAAAGATATTGACAGACATTCCAGTTAGATAATTTACTCCAAAGGAATCCTTAATGTTTAAATTAGCATGAAAATTTTGTAAAAGAGCAATTGCATTCATCAAAACACATATGCTAACATTGGAGCCTGGTATCTGTAGAACTGAACACCACATTCATTTTAAGAGTAAGAAACATTTATCCAAAGTAGCAAATCATCTCCATTCAAAACAAGAGATAGGGTCAATTTCTGACATGCTAATTCTAGATCCTATGGTACAGTGCCTGTTGAAGCCAAACAACATGACATCAATAATATTGGGCAATAAAGTATAGCACTATGACCTCATGGAAAGACAATTCAAGAAACAAATGTGAGTTGTATGCTTTCACAAACCATCTATTTTAATTCTCACCTTTTCCCTATGGACAATATTTGACATGTCCCTAATTAAAGCCAACTTAATACCAAAATTTTATTTCTTTTCCCATCTTTGTGATGATTTTTTAGTCAGTTTATGATTAATTAGGATCCTGTTTAACCAATTAAACATGTATAACTGAAATGAATTAGTCATGTTTGCTTGAAAATAAGATCCTGCCCTTTTCTGCCACCCAAAAAGGCACTAGGTCTTATTTTTTGGGGAAGTAATCCACTGACTCACTTCACTTGTGCGCATTGCTTCCCTTCCTGTTAGCTGTCAGAGGTCTTCAGGAACTTCTTCTGTAGCCGGCAAGGCCATCAAGGCTTTCCTGAAGGCCTCTGCATCTGATAACAGAGCTCCAGAGATCCAGAGCCCTATTATCAGCTATAGAGACCTTCAGGAAAGCAGAAAAAAATGAGTGCAAGGCAGGTGTCGGGATATGCAAGGCCTGGCTGCAACTATCCAAAGGTAAGTAGTAGGGTAGCTTCCCCCCCCCCCCCCCCACACTAGCTTAATTTATACCCATGTAACCTGGAGTGGACAGGGTCTTAATTAGGGCTTATTTTGAGGGGGTGTAGGGCTTATATTGGGCACATGTGGAAAAATCAAGGTAGGACTTACTTTCAGGGTAATTTGTGCTTTGGGGGAAACACAGTAATTAAACATGTATAGCTGAAATGATTCATATGAATATGAGAGACAGTAAGTGCAATTATTTGTCATAGTGTTTGTTGCAGTATCACTTGGACAAGGGCTTTCCTTTTTTAAACAATGAAAGAGAAAATTAGACTTGCTTAATCAAAACATTTGCAGGCTTCTATATTACAATCAAACTCATATTTGGTGATTTGGAAAATGCTGTTATTTTTTTTTCCTTTTCATTAAAAGTTGTATGTCAGGCATATATACTGTTCCATCCAGAAAAGAAGTGCGGTAGACCGGGTTCCAACAAATATCTATTTCTTAACAGCAACAGTAATGGAACAGTGGCTCAAGCCACGACAGCCCTTTTTTTAGAGGCTTGCCTGTCAGCTTGTAGCCAATGACATTGTTTTAACTTTGCTGCCTTTGAGCGGGCTCCTTGGATTGCGTTCCTAATGAACCAATCCACTACTGGCCTTCCTGGCCAATCAGAAGAGACACTTGGAACAGAACACCCCTCCCCCTTTAGTTCAGTCCTACGTGAGTGAAGTAGTCATGCAGGTAGGGGTGGTTCTGGTCCTAGTTGACCTGCGCGGCTCATTCTCGCCTAGGACTTCAAGTGGTTCGGTCAGGATCGCTGTCTCTCCAGCTCGTCTTCATGGAAACCGCCTGGAAGGGGAGTCAGCATTGCTGCTACCACTTGAGTTGCTCAGGCTGGTTGTTTGCTGCTCCCTCCTGGTTCTACTGGGGCTGGTTGAGCTGGGCCTGGCTGGCCCTTCCAGGACGGCTTCCCTTTTCACACGGACTTCCTCTGATGGTTTCATCTAACCGTAAGGGCTCTTTTGGTTGGTTAGATTTTCCGTAATGGTTCATTTCCACACCCTTTTTTATTTATTTGTGTTTTTCCCCCCCTCCTTTGGTTTTGTTTTCATCTATTTTTATTATTTGAGTGTGCACGGTTGTTTTGGCTCTCGATATTTCGGACGAAGCTGTCTATGGCCGCTTCCACTTTTCCATCGTCCCACGGTTAGTTGGTAGGACCGGGGGCCTGTTACTTGTGTGATTGTAGCTGGAAGCAAAGAGGATCCCTGGTAAAATTCTTTGCATAGACTAGGTCGCCGATTTCAAAAGTGCCGGTATTGGCTGACGAGTCGGAGGGTTTCTCACAAGTGTAATTTGAGTTCAATCTACCTAAATGGGATCTGAGTTTTCTCCCCATTATATAATCTGGCCAGCTCTTGTTTGTTGTACTACTGGGAGTGATGTGTTCTAGTGTAAGTTAGTGGTTCAGCTTGTCTTGGACATCCCCATGGTCCATTTTTTCTAGGCCTTCTTTTGTAAACCTGACCTTCGCTCGGCCTTACCATTCGGCTGCCGGTGGACCAGCACGGTTAGTGCAAGGTGTATACCCAAAGATGATAAATTACTGTTTCAAATGTATAGCCGTTAGTTGTGGCCCATTGTCGGATACTAGCACATCAGGTAAACCATGAGTTGCAAACATTTTGTTTAGCTGTTTTACAACAGTGTCGGTTGTTGTGGATGACATTACTATAACTTCAACCCAATTTGAATATGCATCCACGACTATTAAGAACATATTGCCCCTGGTTGGTCCTGCAAAATCAATATGGATTTGAGGCCAAGGGCCTCGTGTCTCCCAGTCCCATGGGCGCTTGCGTTGGGTGGTCTAGCTCTCTGACACTTGTGGCATGTTGCAACCCAGCGTTCAATATCCTATCTATACCAGGCCACCAGACATAGCTTCCTGGCCAGGCTTTTCTTTTACTATGCCTGGTGGCCCTCATAAGCATACCCACACTCTTCCTTGCAGTCTGGATGGAATTACCACCCGATCTCCCCACAATAACACCCTCTTTGTATTGACAGTTCAGGTTGCCTAGTCCAAAAAGGTTTAAAACCTTCAGTCTTTTTGGCTTTCCGGCCAGTCAAAACGCAGGCAGTCAATGGGTCTTTTGCCATGGCCTGGCCGCAACATCTATTTGCGAACAATGGGGAGTTCAGGGCAGGTCTCTTAGTTGTAGCGGTGGGGTGGTTGGAGCGGGGTTGTCCTTCTATTGTTGGTAATCGGTGTTTGGCTTAAAGCATCTGCATGGGTGATCTGTTTCCCGGGTCGATGTAGCAAGGTATATGAATTGGGCGGCCCGGAATTCTGACCACTAAGTCATCCGTGGAGATTAGAATGTTTGGTGTGGGTTTGTTCTCCAGCAAATCCCCAGTAACAGTTTCATGCGTCATTACAATGAAATGTCCTGCCATAGAGGTGATCATGAAAGGTTAACTCCCGGCCGACGAATTTGCCAGGGCCTCTCTGGTCCAGCTGCGTATAGTTGGCGTTCTGCTTTGGAGTGGGAGCATTTTCGCAGTAAAAGGCTATGGGTTGCCTCTCTCCCATCAGGTAATGGTGTCAGGATTGCACTGACTCCGGAAAGGTGAGGCGTTGCAGTGACTGTCAAGGGAAGTGTATTACTAAACTGAATAAGACGGAGTGTCTGATGGTTAACAAGTTGTCTTTTATGCTTGGAAATGCTTGTTTGTTCTTTGTGACCCAAATCAGACCAGTTTTTTTATCAGCAAAATGTGCTGCAATGGCTTCTGCTATCGTTGCTTTTGTGGGGAAGGAATACGTATAAAAAATTGATCAGAACCCCCCCTAAAGGAATGCCTGGAAGTCCGTTTTTATTTCTCAGGCCTGGTGTCGTCTTTATTGCTTTTGACTTTTTTTTCTGTTGGGTGAATACCTTGTTCGTCCAATTAATACCCTAAAAATTCGACGCATCAGTAGCCAGGCAGCATTTTTTTCCTTTTTTTTATCTTTCTAGGGCCGGATTTCTTCTAAAAAATTTATTGTAGCGCAACCTTTCTTCTTAAGTTCTTTGGCTTTTCTAATTGGCGTCATGTTTTTCACTGAAATTAGGACGTTCATCAAAGTATTGGAACGACCCCTTAGCTCGTTTAATGAGGCGTGTCCATGAGCTTTTGGAAAGACGTCTTGGAGAGCAATGCTCACTCCGAATTGAGTCTGTACATTTGAATGCCCCTTATGAGTTACTATTGTTTGCTGCCTCGACGTTTATTGCGGTCTATTGGACAGGTTGCTGATATGCCTGAAGCCAACTCGATTTCGCCAATAAATTTCCTCCCCAAGTGGAGTGCAGTGAGTGCTGCACAAACTGGTACCGGGTATGCGCTTTGCTGTCAGTGCATGGTTCAGGGTTAGCCTTGTAGTCTCTGCAGATGCGCACAGACCCGTCAGGTTTTACCAGGTGTTATGATTGGTGTCTCCCACCTAGCATGGAAATTGGTTCTATGACCCCTTGTGCAATCAATTTGTTTTAATTGCTTCATCTATTTTGGGCGTTACTGCAAAGGTCGACTCGATTCTGGCTTTAACCTTCTTTGTGCTATCTGGGGATCTAAGCGAAAGGAAAATTGGGGTCCCCCAGTACCTGCCTAGAGTGCGTAGAAGACGTCCTGGAATTGTGCAGCAGGTTCTCTTCCAATTGCTTGCGGCTATTCAGTTTACTCCGGTCATCCCGATGCCCAATGGTGCAAACAATTAGATGCCCAGAGGGCTGGGACGTCTCGGTCGACTATAGTTAGTGGCAGGACTTCGGCGTGTTGTTTGTAAGTGACTTTGAAGTGCCCAGACCTACCATGGGATCCTATTTCCCTGGAAGTCTTTGAGAATTAATTTTTGTTTCTTGAGTTCTTTTTGTCTTATGTTTGGAACCAACCGTCTTATTGTGTTCCAAAACACCATTGATAGGAAAGATCCTGAATCGACCTCCATTTCACAAGGGCTTCCTTCAATGGTCACTACAATTTTGACTTTTCTCCCGCTTTCCGTCTGTGCGCTTCCTATAGTGACATCTGATGAGTTTTTTTCTCGGTTGCTGGTTCCCTTGCTGCGCTCCCATTTTCTATCGGCTTGACTTGGGTCAAGTTGATGGGGAATTACTGTGTCTGCTAGGACTGCTGTTCTTACAATTTCGGCAACTCTTTCAATGTGTCCCCTCTTCTTGCAAGCCCATCAGATGGCATCAAGGAACCTGCACTCGGCTCCGGGGTGGTTTCCTCCACAGCCAGCGCATTCCCGCCAATTTCTTCTCCTTTTGCGCCTTTTTTGGTTTGCGTAAAGGCGATGGACCTCATCGTCATCTTCTTCCATGTCTGATGATTCATCTAGGTCTTCGTGGGTGTGTGGTTGTGGTAGCTTGCTTCTTCCCTCTTGGTAAGGTCATGTGTTCAGTACTGGCATTCATCAGTTTCATTGTATCGCTGATTTCCTTGCGGCTTCTGCAGCGGTGGCTTCCGCGATTGCTTCTGCCACTGTTATGTTAGGTCTGTTTAAGAGTTTACTTTGTAGAGTAGAGTCCTTAGACCTAACACGACACGATCTCACATGGCCTCATCCATATTCTGGAATTCGCAGGCTCCTCCCAGATGGCAGAGAGCTGCCACGAAATCAGCAATGGTCTCATCTTCCCTCTGGTCTCTTTTATAGAACTCGTGTCTCTTTGATGAGGTTTGAGACAACCGGTGCGTAGTGAGCCTTTAGCATTCGGTTAAGCTCAGACCAGGTCATCTGTTTCACGTCTCTGGGCTTCGTCAATGCCTTTGCCATTTTGAACACGGCTGGTCCACAATGTGTCAGGAGGAACAGCCCTTTTCGCTGATCCGAAATTTCTTCCATTTCGTTGCTCTCCAGAAACATCAAGAAGCGATCGATATAAGACCCAATCTTCTTCATTGGGGTTGAAGGGTGCAGAGGCGTGTTACTACCAGCCATCTCATCTAGCATGGTTCTTCTTCTCTCGCTGTGTGCTCGGATCCACCTTCGTCGCCAGTGTTCCATCCGGGAAAAGAAATGCGGTAGACCGGGTTCAACAAATAACTCATTATTAGTTAACAGCAACAGTAATGGAAGATTGGCTCAAGCCGCGGCAGCCCTTTTCTGGAGGCTTGCCTGCCGGCTTGTTGCCAATGACATTGTTTTTACTTTGCCGCCTTTGAGCGGCTCCTTGGATTGCGTTCCTAATGAACCAATCCACTACTGGCCTTCCTGGCCAATCAGAATAGACTACTTGGAACCTTCCAAGTTATACAGCACATATACTGATCTGAAATAAATTCAAAAATATATCTATGTAAATTTTGAAAAAAACATAAAGATATAAAAGCAACATGTGCCTGAGATTTATGCTTTTATTCAATTTGTTGTACTTTGTATTGTGTCAAAATAAACATCTCTATAAGAAGATAATGAATTGAGTGAAAGTTTTAATTTTTCTATATATACTTTACATTTATAACATGAAAGTTATTCATTTTTACCATCTTGTAAGCTGTCAAGAGTGACCTTAGAAAGTGGATGGATGGATGATCTTTTTATTTTACTAAAGTATAAATCATAGGTTTACTGGAATTTACTTAAACAGTATAGGATTAAATTTCAAAAGTCTGAAATATGCATTTATTTGTTTAATTTAACATCCTAAGAGTCATTGTCTGTGGCTACAAAATATTGATGTTTTTATTTGATGAACAATTTTAATATAATATTGAATTGCAGTGGGATTTTATTTTTTGTTGATAGCTCATTTGTAAACTCAGAATAAGCAGAATGCTTTTGCACATTTGAATTAAACCTACATTTCCAGAAATATAATACTAACATATGTTTAATTTTAATTTAATGCTATTTTTTTGTTATGTGTATTCCTGTTCTCCTCCATATGCATGGACTTTATTTCGAGACTGTTTGGGGAAATGCCTTGTCTGCCTGATGAATTAATTGGTTGGCATTTAAGCTAATTGTGTTCATATTTAAAATGTTTTTTGGCTAGCTGACCATTTGGAGTAAGGAGGTTAGAAAGCTACTGCCCAAGATTGCCATCTGAACTTGTTTGCATATTCTGACAGGGGACATAAAACCTTTGTCTGTATCTTTTGACAATTAGTTGTGATATTAACATCCATGATTAATTAGAATAATGGTTTTTAAACATCAAGAACCATCTTTGAATAATAAAACTCAGTAGAAATCAAAAGACCAGGAGAATGCTATCTTCACCTTTACTAGTTTTTTGGGTATACTCAACCAGCAGGTGGGACATAAGATTCTTTATCTTGTTTTCATTCTATATTGCACTTATCCTACAATATTTAATTTTCAAATACTCAACAAATCTTGGTAGCATTTATTATATTTATTGTCTTCGAAAGTTAAACAAAAAAAATCTCAGAATCTCTTGTTATTTCAGCAATACTTTATTCAAATACTTTCTTATATGTTCTTAACTGCTGGCTGGCATCTACTGCTTATGACCACCATAATAAACAAAGAGGCATCATGACAAAATATAGAATATTCATATTGGCCACGTATACAACTTAACAGATATGAAAGAGAACTGGAAGATAGTTAACTATCTCTGGAGTATGTTTAGTCCATGTCCAACAGTAAGATGAGAAGAATCAGGACTTTGAATTCACCCAGAAGTAGTCACCATTCAGATTGCTTAGCTAGAATCTCATGGTCACAATCTTTTCACTGTGGTAAAATATATTGTTTTAAATTTCTAGTCACTTGTAGAGATGTACCAGGACAGAAATCAACTAAATTAGGTTGCATTAATACACCTTTATTGATATATTATAAGGGAATGTCTATCCAAATACACTAAAAGTCTAAGTACATGCTATTAAGTGCAAAATGTATTTTTTTTAATCATTTTAATTCATTTTGATAAGGTTGAAAAACTTGCCTTAAGATATACAATTCTTCTTAATATTGTTTATGAGAGGCATGAATTAATGAAATATCTTTGGGAAATAAAAATGCACAGCTAGCACAGTGGAACTGCTCTTCTTGCATAACAACTCTCTGGATTCAACTTTCAGCATGATCAATGTTCTTATTAAAATGTTTGCAAATGGAACACCTAAACGTATGGCTAAATTGTGCTTTTGAAACAACTCTTGTATGCTGGAAGTAAGATTGCCATAAAATAAATGGCTATCCAATTTATTTAGGAGAGATTAAAATCATCCACTCATAGTCTATCAGTGACAGCTTTATACTTAATAAGGCTAATCTGTGGAGTGAAGACAGAAAATGCAATTTAGCTGACTTTCATTTTCTTAATTAAATAAAGTAAAAAATAAACTTAGTCAGCCCTTACAAAAATATCAATCTCACTTGACTTATAAAACTTCTTATATGAGTCAATCCCCCTGTGTTAAATAAATTAGAAATTCTTAAATAATGGAGTTCATATTAGTTGATCAGTATCTTAATGGCAAGAATAATTTATGAGATCAGCTGTTGAATTTTTATCACTCAGTGGTCTTTAAATATTAATATTTATGTTTTGATACATCATATAAATGTTTTAATAATTAAGAGGATTTTAGTAAAATCTGTCTTGTTGACCTCTTTTGCTAGTCAAACAAGTAACATATTTTTTTCTTTTGGTTTGGATGCATTTCTGATAAATTTTATATTTTCTTTTTCCCCAACTAATTGCTTTATATTAAGGCATGATAAAATGCATTTTAAACACAATTAACAACTAAATTGCACATGGAGATAAGGATGATAATCAGAGACATTTTGTAAGAATTGTCAGCTTAGGTAAATTGTCATAGAAAGGGAAGCAACTTAATTGGAAGCTGTTAGGCCAATCAAGGGTGATAGAGTCAGATAACTGATAAAATCGACTGTAGAAACAGAGCTTTGGCATCTTCTGTAGAAATTTGAAATTACGAACCAAATTAGTTGGAAGATAAATTTTCTAAGGCTTTATCAAGCATAGTGGTGACAATGGCAACTCTGTTAAGAAACCCAGTAAGGTGTGTTTCCTTGGAATTTAATGCAAGCATAGAACACCAGTAAGACTGAAAAAAAAAAAAAATCAGGAGAGAAGCCTACAGATCAAAAGACGTAGCATTCATGTCTGTCTCTTGGCCATCAAGAATTCCACTCCTGACCATGAGACTTTCTCCAAAGTTCTCTTCTCAGCAATTCCAGTAACTATTCCCTATAGAGTATGTATTCTGCTGATCAGGCCTCAATTCTTTGGCACTCAGCCTTTCTTATGGTCCAGCTTTCACAGCCATAAATTGCATTGACTATTTGCACTTTTGTAAGCAGGGTCATGTCTCTGCTTTTTAGTATGCTGTCGAGATTTGCCATAGCTTTCCTCCCCAGGAGCAAGCGTCTTTTAATTTCTTGGTTGCAGTCCCCATGTGCAGTGATCTTGGAGCCCAGGAAAATAAAATCTGTCACTATCTCCATTTCTTCTCCATCTATTTTCCAGGAATTGAGAGGGCCAGATGCCATGATCTTAGTTTTCATAATGTTGAGTTTCATGCCACAGTACACATGGCTTAAAACTCAACATTAAGTACTGCACAGTACACATGCACAAACTCCCTCCTCTTAGATCCCGCCCACCGACCCACCCAGGATTTGCAGCCTCACTGACTTTTATTTATTTCTAGACAAAAACAAGGATATGTAACAGGAAGAAAATGTGATAAAACATGAATAAATTCCATCAACTTCCTATAATGTCATTGATAGCCAAAGACACCCACCAAGTATTCTTCCAGCAAGACATGTTCTGAGGACATGTTTGTGCAATCTGATGCCAGTACAACCTATGCCCAGTGCAACAAATCCCTTTGCTAGATACCCAAACTTCATCCAAACCCACTGTTGAATTTCAGTCTGCAAATACAAAACCTTGGCATATTGCTCTGCTATTTGGTGGCAGAAAAAAATATGAAAGCAACAGTGCATATTCTAAGATTTCCTTGCCCTATTGTCTCCTCTGAAAATAATTTACAAATAAAAACAAAAAAAACAAGCAAAAGATTAAGCTATCAGCAATCTATTCCAAGTTATCCCAATAAAATAAGAAAATCCTTGGTGCAGCCATGCATATGTTCTTGCCCCTTATGGCCCCAAAGCCACTGCAACTTTCAGTCCATTGCAGATTTCAACTCTTCTCTTCACACCATTGAAGAATAGCGAGGTTATCAAAATGTTCTTTTCCTTTCTCTAGGAAGAAGCATGGCACTTTATCTATTTCCCTCTTGTGGATTTCAGCCTCCAAAGAATGGCCAAATTTTAACAATCTTATCTAAACATTTTAGTGCTTGGCTTTTGTAATATGGCCAATCATTTAAATGTGCTTCTTCCTTATCACAGTGAAGAGAGGGTGTTCTTCATTTTGCACAATAGGGGAAATAAATTCAATACAGTATTTCACTTTTATTACCTTGCAACTCTCATCAAGTAGATCTATCCAGTTAAAATAATTTTGTGGGTTGAAAGCAGTCCCATAAATGAAACTGTCCTTTTATTTCTGTTTCATAAAGAATTTGGCTGTCCACTGAGACTGTTCTGACAAAACAGTACAATTGCTTTTGTTTGCCATTTAATTTGCAATCTGATCAATAGAATTTGATGTAAGCACTATTGGCATCAAAGCTCTCAAATTCTAGGGCAGAAAGAGATTATAATGTAAACAAAATATTTCATTGGCATTGATTTCAAAAGCAGTCTGGCAGTGCTTCTGAGAAACGATCAACATATCAGATATAAAACTTGCTAAAGTGACAAGTGATTGTTATTTTGCTTTTAAAGAGTCATTTTCTCAAGGCAGAAGCATTTTTCAATTTATATAATGTTAAATGAACTATGCTTCCATTTTAATTTTTCCTCAACTATTTTGTGATTATTTAGATCAGGAATCTTCACACTTGACAACTTTAAGACATGTGGACTTCAACTCCCAGAATTCCTCTTCCAGTCATGTTAGCTCAGGAATTCTAGGAGTTGAAGTTCACAAGTCTTAAACTTGCCAAGTTTGAAGACCCTTGATTTATAGTTAATTCAGGTGTCATGAGTGTATTTGCTCATGAGTGTAATGCTCTGTTTTACATATTGGCAAAAAAAATAATAATCAGAAAATAAAATACAGGATGAATAGTCAAGACCTTGTTGATGATCCAAACTCTGTCAAGGATCTTGGAGTATTCATCTCAAATGACCTAAGTGCTAGAGCCCACTGTAACTACATAGCCAAAAAGACGTTAAGAGTTGTTAACCTAATCTTACGTAGCTTTTCTTCTGGTAATATTACACTAATAACTAGAGCATACAAAACATTTGCTAGACCAATACTTGAATAAAGTTCATGTCTGGAACCAGGATTACATATCTGATATAAGCACAATTGAGAAAGTCCAGAAATATTTCACAAGAAGAGTTCTTTCATTCTACTCATTGCAGAATAACTTATGCCACCAGACTCAAAATTCTAGACCTAGAAAAACTAGAACATATGCCGCTTTCGATCAATCTAAGTACAGTATATAAAATCATATATTGCAATGTCCTACCAGTCAATGAATACTTCAGTTTCAACCATAAACAACACAAGAGCAAACAACAGATTACAAACTCAAGGTTAATTACACCAAACTTGATTGCAGGAAATATGATCAGCAGCAGAGTGGTCAATGTCTGGAATACTCTACCTGACTCTGCAGTTTTTTCCCCAAACCCCAAAAACTTTTAACCTTAGACTGTCTACTATTGACCTCACCCCTTTCCTAAGAGGTCTGTAGGGGGTGTGCATAAGCGCACCAATATGCCTATCGTTCCTGTCCTATTGTTTTTTTATATATTTTTTTTATTTTTATTTTTCTTAAATGTATCCATGTATTCATAACTATGTTTTTACTTATACTTATTATCTTGTAATCAATTGACAAATAAAAAGAAAAATTTAAAATTTTAAAAAATAAAATATTTGTTTTAGAAGAATAAGTATCTGTATGACATAGTAAAAGAAGACTTCCAGGTGTACCCAAATATTCTTTCAAATATAGAGAAAATATAATAAGTCCTTGTTTAATGGACACATGGACCAAAAGAAAAAGAAAGAAAAATATCCCTTTTGGAATATAACAACTTCTGTTATCATTTGATGTTCAGGACTACTGAACTTTTTTAGCAACATTCTCCCCGTGATAAGTGGTGCTGATGAAACCCTGTTGGCACTGCCTACAACATTTCTTCTGCACATCCAAAGAAGGCTCCAAGATGGGCACCTTTATTCTTGCCCATCCTGGAAGCATTTCACCAGAATTTCAGTAAAATATTTTTTTTCACATTCTCCTGCATTGCTCTCCACAATTTTTCTTCATGTTTTAATGACTGACCATCTTTGACAGGAATCTTTTTAAGGGCCTGTCACATTGGCCGACATATGCAAAACGTTTGTAGAAAGGACACAGCGGACGAGAAAATGTTCCATCCATTGTTATCTGCTCTCAAAAGTGCCCCGAATTTGCATAACCAGA